>JAVTVY010020826.1:0-81225 GCA_036873755.1 Hanleya hanleyi
GAGGTACGCCGCAAGTAATCGGCAGTGATGAAGAAGATATTCCATTGTAGGTTACGGATTGCGCTCTGCCTGACAAGTAGCTGCGAAACCAATTATTCGAAATGCCCCTGAAACCATAATGATTTAATTTCGAGAGTAGTATATCATGATTAACGGTGTCGAAAGCTTTAGATAGATCAAGGAAGGTGACTATACTATAATTTTTTGATTCTTTGGCTGTGGTAAGTGCATCATATAGTGAGCAAGCTGCAAGAGATGTGGAATGGTTAGATCGAAATCCATACTGGTTGTTAGATAGTATATCATTAGAATCCAAGAAATCCATTACCATGGAAACAGAAAGCTTTTCCAATATTTTGCTGAAACAAGGAAGTACAGAAATCGGTCTGTAATTTGAAAATACAGATGGATCCCCAGATTTGAAGATTGGCGTTATTTTGGCAGATTTATAGACGTCTGGAACAATACCGGAAGAAAAGGACAAGTTCATAATAAAGGACAAAGGTGTAGATATATAGTCACAGACAAGCTTAACCAAAGAGGTTCGAATTCCATCTAGTCCCGGTGATGCTGGTTTAAGATTCATTATTGTTTGCTTCACAAGAGTTGGAGTTACAGGAGAAAATTGAAAATTGTTAAGCGTAGGATTATCCAAGTAATCTTTAAAGTTGGCACCAGTATCTGGTATTTCGGAGTCTAACTTCGCAGCGACAGAGTTGAAATACTCATTGAACTTCGAAGCAATGACTTCATTATCGGATATCAATTGTCCATCTACACTAAACGACGATGGCAACTGGGTTGATATTTTTCGGTTCATTAGTTGACTTAATACTTTCCACGTGCCTTTTATGTCATGATTACTAGCATTGAATTTATCCTCAAAGTAATTCTTTTTTGAGAGTCTTATTGTATTATTCAGTTTATTTCTATATTTTCTATACTTTTCATGTGCATTATTATCTGAGGTAACCAAATATAGCCGATACAATTTATTTTTTTCATGTATAGACTTCAAAATACCATCAGTAATCCAAGGCTTTAATATCTTCTTTTTTGTTGATTTGACAGTTGTAAGTGGGAAGCATTCGTTGTATATATTTGTAAAATTAGTCAGGAATTGGTCTAGAGCCGTGTCAACATCGTTGTCGTTACTCATCACGTCTTCCCAGTTGGTCCCCTGTATTCTTTGTATGAACACATCTTTTTTTTCTTGCGTGACCTTTCGAAAAGTTATATTTTGAGTAGGTGGTTGAGAATGTGGCTTAGATTTGAGTATATGAAAGATGGGGAAGTGATCGGTGATGTCAGTCAGAAAAATACCGGATAGTAAGTTATCTTCGTGAAAGTTAATAAATATATTATCAATTAATGTGGCGGAACGAGACCGAACGCGCGTTGGTTTTGTGATTTGAGGGAAAAAATAGTGGGATTTCATTATGTCTAGGAATTCTAGAGTCGGGTTATGTTGATTAGTTTTAAACAAATCTATATTAAAATCTCCCATCAGAACACATCTATTTTTCTCGATATCAGATGACTTCAGAACTGAGAGTAAATGATTGTTTAGGTGTGTGACGTTTTTGTCAGGGGGACGATATAATATTCCTACTATATATTTGGTCTTGTCTACTTCCATTTCAACGAAAAGAGATTCGAATTCACCATTTCTATCGCTATATGAAAGATCTTCCCGTATTTTGCAGATTTGTATTTTATCGTTTACGTATAAAATAACACCACCTCCTCTTTTATTGCTTCTAGATAAAGGGAAAGGTTTATATCCTGGTATGTCGAAGAGCAGTTCTGTCGTTGGGTTTAACCAGCTTTCTGAGAAGCCAATAACGGAAAATTCGTGTTGTAAGTTGTGAAGGAAGCCTGTAATTTCGGTAATATGTTTACTGAGGCTTCTAGCATTAAGGTGTAGGAACGATAAGTTTGAAGTATTGTCTTGGAGTTTGGGTTCATTCAGAAAAGATGTATCTATTGATGCTCGGGCTATGGACCACGAGCGCTCACGCCGGAATCAGCGACGGCTGGTTGGCCTAGTCATGGTCTGTGCCCTATTGACCCTGGCGCTGTGGCATTGACAGTGGGACCTGACTATAAATACGAGGGTCAGACACAGTGTGCGTCATTCACCGATCGTCATTAGGTCAACCATGTCACCAGTTCTACGAGCCATCCTTCCCCTTACACCCGGGTGGGGTTACACGTCTATGAAGATAAAGTCACCTTCGTGGAAGACCGTGGAGATGTTTGCTGGACGCGCGCTGAGACCTTATCGAATACGGTTACGCTACACCGTGACGGCTGGACCAAATTCAAACGGTTGTTGAGCGGCGAGCTCGACGGGCACCTCATCCACAGAGACAATGCCATCTACGTACACCGTGGACCCTTCTTCCCACGCCTGGGCCCCTACCAAGACCCTACGCGAGGCTTCACCCTAGACCCCGATCTGTGGACAGCCTTCGAGAAAGTGGTGCATATCGTGGGCCAGCTGTTTACACCGGACGAGCGGTCATCAGACGAGTTGGAGTGGGCTCGTGCCCTGAGAGAAGCGGCGGCAGAACCCAAAGAACAAATGTCTAGCAATGAACCAGACGACGATGCCATTGATTACCCGGCTAGACTTTGACCACCCGATCCTTTGATCTCACGGGGTTCTCCCTATAAATACGAGAGACAGTCAAATCTGGTACCATTCACGTACTGACCATGACGGAGCATATAATACTGGCGTATCTCAGCTTGACCCCCGAGGTTTTCCTGCACGTTTATGCGGATACGGTCGATATCATGGAGGAGGTGGGAGACATCTGTGATGCGGACCCTACACAACCGTGCCCGGCCCACATTCGTCTGTCTCGGGAGGGCTGGACCAAATTCAAACGGGTGTTGTCTGGTGAACTGGACGGCGACCTCATCCACTTGTGTCACGATGTGTACATCCGACGCGGCCCTTTCTTTGCTCAATTGGCTCGGCTAGATGGGGGTACAGTGCATTTTTTCCTTCACCCTGATCTATGGTCTGCATTGCAAGATGCCGTGGTAGATGCGGATCAAGTGCTTATCAAGCGGTCATCAGACGAGTTGGACTGGTCATTTACCATGGACACTGTGGAAGCCAACGAAGAAAATCAGAAAGAAACTCCGGCCCAAGATATACCCGCTATAAATAAACGATAGAGCCAGGGTCCATCATCATTTGTCACCATGAAGCGCTGGGAGAAGGTGTTGGATAACGTATACTACGGTCCCGACAGTCCGGCGGCCTATAGTGCGGACGGCTCTCTATCGAGCGGCCAACCCCCAGGCGATACAACGTGCTCAAGTCCGAGATTGGTTAAGAAAACAAGACACCTATACCTTACATCGAGCTGCCCGTCGCCATTTTCTACGAATCGGGTCATCGTGGGAGGACTAGATGCCCAATTGCAAGCGGATTTGGTCGATATGAGCGCCTTTGCCAAACACAACGATGGGAATCGGTATATCTTGACGTGCATCGATATCCTGTCGAAGTATGCGTGGGTGGTACCCATCCGAACGAAAACGGGGGCGAATCTCATAGCGGCGTTCAAGAACATCTTCAATTACAAGCGTCTAGTCCGTCATTCATAATCCAGCCGTCGTCCATTAGAGAATATCCGCGTCCATAATCCAAAGACCTATTCCATATTCCACATAACAGTATTAGCACCAAATTCAAAAAGACAATCATAGTATACATAAACATAGGCTCAAGACCGGGCGCAAACCCATGTATTTGCAAACCGACGAAGGCACGGAATTCCTCAACCGTCCGTTCCAACAGTTTCTGAAAGCCCAGAAGGTGGTTTTCTTCCATACGTACAACGAGACCAAGGCTTCCGTGGTGGAAAGATTCAACAGAACATTCAAAGGTCGCATGTATAAATATTTCACCTATAAGAATACAAGACGGTACATCGATGTTCTCCCGAAACTTGTGAGTGGTTACAATCGAGCCTATCACCGGAGTATAGAGGGAGCCCCCATTACCGTGACCCAACGCAATGAAGCCCAAGTCCGGCGTGTCTTGTACCCCAGGCAACCGCAGCGAACGCCGAAGGAGGTGTTCAAGGTCGGGGACCCTGTACGGATCAGTAAAGTCAAGTGCAAGTTCGAGAAAAGTTACTTGGCCAACTGGAGCGATGAGCACTTCCTGATTAAACGGCGCCTACCCCGACAGCAGCGAGTCTATGAACTGGAAGATCTTCAAGGGGCGTTTTACGAGACGGAATTACAGCCTGTCGTAAAAACAAAGCAAGACTACTACACGGTGGAGCAGATTTTGAAAACGGAACGTCGACGTGGCAAACTGTTTCATTTCGTCAAATGGCAAGACTGGCCCAGTTCCTTCAATTACTGGGTCGCTGCCAACCAGGTGAAACGACTATAAAGCCAGACACCACTGCCGTCATCCTTCATTCCACGTTCGACTACAGTGCTATGGACAAACAGCAGCTGCCTCTGAACACAGCGTCTCCCAAAACGCGCAAAGCGCAAGTGGGTTTTGTGGTGATAGTGCTAACCCTGCTGAATGTGCTGTACGGAGGTGTGTTTTACGACGTAGCCTATGTCAGCACGCTACTTAACCAACTGAGAACTCCAGCTACCAGTGAAACCGGTCTACAGATAGCACCAGTCAACCCCGTATCGAGCGCAGTCATCACCACACCCCGTGTAGAAGCCACATTGAGCTCCACACCAAGCGCCACACCTACACCAAGTTCACCCACTACGTCTGAAAACCCACCGGATTTCATCCCTCACAGTGAACAGACAACGACGACCGACGTTGTACCCACCACCATCACTCACAGTGAACAGACAACGACGACCGACGAACGACGACCGACGTTGTACCCACCACCACTCCAGTTCACTCGTACCAAATTTACAAGAGCGGGTCACCACGACAGCGGATACAGTTCGAACCATGAACCCTCGGTGGCAGCATCCCTTCACTTGCGTCATCGCAGGACCGACGGCTTCCGGCAAAACGCACTTCGTCAGGAAGCTCCTTCAACACGCCGACAGCATGATCACCCCACCCATTGCCCGAGTCGTGTGGTGTTACGGAGAATGGCAGGCAGCGTATGCAGCAATGCCCCATATCACGTTCGTGGAAGGCCTACCTAACCTGGCCGATTTGGAACCGGACACCTTTGTGGTTCTGGATGATCTCATGGTGGAGACGGATGCGCGGGTCACCCAACTCTTTACCAAAGGCAGCCATTATCGACGGCTTAGCATCATCTACATTGTGCAGAATCTGTTCAGTAAAAACAAAGAACATCGGAACATCAGCTTAAATGCCCACTACCTGGTGGTCTTCAAAAACCCGAGAGATACCACTCAACTGCTGCACCTGGCGAGACAGATGTATCCCAGCCGCACGCCGTTTGCGTTGGAAGCCTCTAAAGATGCCACAACCCCTCAGCACGGGTATAAGCTCTTCGACCTCAAGCAAGCCACCCCCGATCACCTTCGACTACGGACCGGCATCTTTCCCGGAGAGACCCACCACGTGTACATGCAAAAATAATGTGAACACATCCACAGTGGCTCCCCCAGCTGGGGGGTGTGTGTTTGATGATGGGGATAATAAAAAGAATTAATGCCACACTTTGTCTTTGTCTCTGTTCTCTGAGGTAGATAAAAAGAGCAGAGTTGTGGGTTCTAGCATTAGTTGTACATGATGTCTGCGCGAGTACGGAAGCACGCCCCGACGCTCCGAGTTGGTCCGAACCATTGTACGCGGTGCGGACCCTGACCTTGTACGCTGTCTGTGCGAGATCGGGTACAACCTGTTAAAAGGCAACGTACCACTGACTCCGGCTCAGAAGACCAAGTTGGCCAAGCATAAGACAGGTCTGCGAACCCTAGTCCAGAAGCGGGTCTCTCAAATACAAAAGAAAAAGGTGTTACAGAAAGGCGGCTTTCTCGGGACCATCTTAGCACCGTTGGCCGCTTCCGTGTTGGGCCCAGTATTGGGTGGACTCTTCGGCCGACAATGAACCACACGAAACAAATGGTTCTCGTCGAACCACGGTTCCTTCAAACCCTGCAATCGCCCTACCCTGTCCCACCTACGATGAAGACCATAAACACCCTCGATGAAAAGATGCAACAGATCTTACAGAGACCGGGGTTAAGCGACAGTGAGAAAGTACAACGGTACAATGAGACCCTTCAACGGTACATGACGTTCATGGACCAATACAAAACTCTCTCAACCCCACCACCACCACCACCACCTCCACCACCACGCGACACACCGCCGACCTTCGCACCGCTCCAACAGCCGCCATTACCAGGGGTACCACCCAGAGTCCCACAGTGGGTGGAAGACGAAGTCCTGAAGAGTGTACCTGCATCGTTCAAGAAACAAGCTGGCCTGGTATTACAACGGATGAAACAGAATCCTAACATGACTTGGAATGATAAAGGTGAACTCCTGGTACAGAATCAAGTGGTCCCTGGTACTCAGATGACGGATTTAGTGGATGACCTGATGCGTCAACGCAGGTCGCACACGGATCCTCGAGGATGGGAGTTCTTCGCTCAAGGCTTCAAAGACATGCATGTACCACAGGAATTGGTGGGGAACCCCCAGCGCTGGGCCTTTATGCAGCGTGACTCACCGAGTCGTGCACCACGACAGACTCCACAACCTTGGGAAGCCGAGTGGGAACCAAAACACCACCACGGCGGGCACCTACCTTTTCACCCCTTTTACCAGGCCACCCCCTGAAACTACAGCCATCAAGATCTAAGTCACCGCGACGATCACGACGATTAGCGCCCGAGGCCTGGGACCCCTATTAAAGCCGGGAGCGGAATCAGGACAGCTCAGTCGCCATGTTTTACCTCACCCTACCCAGTAACAGTTCGCTGGATGTGTTTCCTGACAACACCTTGGCCAAGTACGTGACCCAGTTACCGCAACCGTTGCATTTACCTGGACGATGGGAATGTGGACTCGTGGATATCCAATACCCTTACTCGTGGTACAACGTGCGAGCCAATGAATTGTGGTACGAGGTGACCTACGAAGGAAAAGACACCCGACTCACCCTCCCCGAAGGCCAATACGATACCCCCAAGGAGTTCATACAGGGGCTGACAAGGCTGTTGCATAATAAGGCTCTTCGGGAGGTCACGAATGTTTCAAAACCCATCAAATCCTTTCCCTTCAAGAATCACGTGGACTTCGATTACAACGCACACAACGGCAAGCCACAGATCCTCCTCACCGCTAACGTGAGTGTCGTACTGAGTCCTATCCTACAGCAAATGCTGGGTCTCGCTCACCCGACCTACACAGGTCCATCCGAGGACCGTGGCCAGATCCCGATGGATATGAAGTCGGGTGTGTACGGACTCTACGTCTACTCGGACGTGGTGGACAACCACATCGTGGGCGATATCAACACACCTCTGTTACGGGTGGTCCCCATTAAAAAGGCGTATGGAGATCAAATCACCCACAGTTTCACCCACATGCTCTACCTACCCGTACGACAAACCGACATCAACACTATCACGATGGATATAAGAGATGACACGGGACGACCGGTTGCATTCCAACGAGGGAAAGTGGTGCTGACACTTCATTTCCGACAAGCACGTTCTCCCCACTTTGCATAATGAAAGTACCTTACGAGTGCGATGCACGTGGCTATATGGACTATTATTCCCAACAGGCCGGGGGTGGCTTTCCGGTCTTTAGCGGTGCTCGCATGCAACGAGGGCATGAGCTGGGGAACATATTCGGGAGCATCGTCAAAACGTTCTTACCCTTGGTGACGCGAGGAGCAAACGCAATCGGCAAACAAGCGGTACACAGGGGACTGCAAGTCGCCGGTGATGTCTTGGAGGGTACGGCACCCAAAGAAGCACTGAAACGGCGGGCCAAAGAAGCAGGAGGCGTCTTGGTCGCCAAAGCACAACGCACCGTAGGGAATAAAAGACCTGCACCACCGAGACCACGCACCAGTCGACGACCGACCCAGCGACGACGCACATCGAAGACCCAGGATATCTTTTCTTAAAACATGTCCTTAATCCACGCAGAGTCCTGCCCCTCCACCAACAGTGAATTTGATTTGTGGACCGTGCCGCCCACACAGACCAGTGCCGGACAAGGATTATGGGTGGAGCATCTCCCGCGCTCCAGCATCAACGAGTTCACCATCAGTAATGCGGATACGGCCTTCACCCCATACGTACTCGTATGTGAAAGCCAAGGTCATCAATGGGGATGGCTCCAGAATCGTGGACAATGCCACGGTAGGCCCGACGAATCTCTGGCTGCACTCTATGTTTCAACAGGTGGATATATTTCTCAGCGACAAACTCATCAGTGACTCCACCAACACGTACCCCTATCGAGCCTACATCGAGACGCTGTTGTCGTATGGTCGAGAGGCTAAAAAATCTCAGCTGACAACCGCTTTATTCTACCAGAATACAGCCCAGCACATGAGCACGGTGGACAATGCGGGATATAACAAACGGAAGGCTTTCACCGCGAACGGTGCCTCGGTGGATCTCATGGGTCGACTGCACGCAGAGATTTTCATGCAAGACCGGTACCTCTTGAACATGATCCCCATCAAAATCCGACTGATACGGGCGCCTCCCACCTTCGCCTTGATGGCCACTGACGTAGACGGGCATGCAGCCGACTATAAGATTGTCATCCAAGACGCAGTCCTGTATGTCCGAATCCAGCCGTTCAATTGGGACACCTCAAAGCCTTGGAAACAAAACCAGCCCAGTACCCTATCCGACGTGTGCAAACCAAAGTGTTCTCTGTGCCTGCTGGAAATATGAGCGCCAACAAAGAAAACCTGTTCCTGGGGGAACTACCCAAGCGATTGATCCTGGTCTGTGTGGAAAATACCAGTTTCAGCGGAGCCTACCCAGAAAACCCGTTTGACTTTAAACATTTCGGCATCAATTTTGTGGCCCTGCATGTGGACGGACAACAGGTTCCAGCCACGGCTTTAAATGCCGCCATTTACATCTGACGACGATACAGCTCACCAATTTCCAATGTACGAGTTGTCACAGCGAAACAGCTCACCTATGTCCAGTATACGAGTTGTCAGAGCATTTTCATCATAGCTCTCTAGATTTGTATCTAATACCGCTTATGCCGGTGCTAGGGGCCGTGTGGCCATATCATCCAAGTTGCCACATGAACAGGTACAATAAAAGCGTACATGAGATACAACACATATTCACGAATCGTTAGATTCTTGGTATGTGCTTTAGAATAGGTTAACCAGAAGACTATTCTGTGAAGTCATGTGATGCAGTCAGTATGTCGGCACCTCTTCCCACTTCCCTGATATGTGTTGTAATTTAACACCGAAATTTGGGCTCGGGAATTTCATTCGAGCCTATCAGAGCCTGTTTACAGCCACCGGTCAAATCGACCAGGACGAAGGGAATATGATCAGTCGGGAGGACTACGCGAACGGATACACGTTGTTCTGTTTCGATCTGACCCCCACCTTAGAGAACGACCATCAGCTGGCCCTCGCCAAGCAAGGCAATTTACGGTTGGAAATTCACTTTGCACGAGCCCTGCGGACCACCGTCGATGTGATCTGCTACGCCGACTTTGACAACATCATTCAAGTGGACAAGGCGCGCAACGTCCTGTGTGACTTTGCCACCTAACATGGATACAGACCAGATAACCACCGTACTGGAGAAGGGACACGTATGGTATTTCAAGGGGTGTTCGCCCGAGATGTGTTCCCATTAGACCGTGTGTATCCTGCTGCTTACGTTCTCAACACGGACCCGATGGATCGGCCTGGTGAACACTGGGTGGCCGTGTACTTGACAGAAGCGCAGGGCGAATACTTTGACCCGTACGGCCTGCCACCCCTCCATCCCGATTTAACAGACTTCGTGGATCAAGGTACAGAGACGTGGTGTTGGAAAAGTCAAACGTTGCAAAGCCTGACCAGTAGCGTGTGCGGACAAAATTGCTTGTTTTACCTGTACCATCGATGCCGGGGAAGAACCTTATCTACCATCGTACAGATGTTTGACGAGTACCCCAATGCCGAGGACCGCGATGTACTCGTATATGACTGGGCCGCCCATCATTTCAGTGTACAAGCCCCGTTCTGGGCTTAAGTTCTTTCAATGTACAAACCCCCCGTTCTGGGCTTAAGTTCTTTCAATGTACAAACCCCCTGTTCTGGGCTTAAGTTTTTTCACGTAAAGCCCCCTGTTCTGGGCTTCAGTTTTCACGTGGTTGTTCTCACGTTGTTGTTGTTCACTGAATAAAAAAATGAGATCTCATCAAAAAAAACCTGTCTTGTGTGTTTTCTATATGAGCATAATGCATGAAGGCTATAACAGACATGTGGGGATTCGGTGAAACTGGCTTTGAACACCGTTGAGAAAGTAGCCAATCAGTGGCCTAGGATAATCCGAAATTCACCCGCGCACTTCCGGTGATGCCGCGCACTTCCGGATAACCCGCGCGCGCGCTGCGGCCGGGGCGGGGCGGGCCGGGGAACACCCGGATGTTGAAAATCCGGACCCTACGTCTAAGGGAACATTGGAACTCTTCTGGGTTTGGAGGTAGTACACACCGGAAGTGACGTCTGTGCGAACAACCCACCCAACCACAACCACGGACCCCTAGTGGTTGGTCAAACACACCCCCACGCATCCCCAAAATGCCTGCTTTCTATACTACGACCAGATTGCGCATGCGCAGACTCTTGAATACGGACGAACCATGAGCACAGTCGGATGCTACTTCACGAGAGCTTCACAATAAGACCTCAGACGACTCCATCGGACCCATAGTGACCCATGTCGGTGCCAAAATGTCTATTTCCATAGTCTTGGTCTACTGCGCATGCGCAGAATGACGTCAGTTCCACGTCACACCCGGCCCGTTGGATATTCCCTCACGACTGCTTCACATGGATACCTCTCTCGACCTCATCAGACCATTAGGGGCCTACTTAGAGCCCAACACGTCTATTTCCATACCCTTTTCCCATAATTCCCTGTCTGTGCATGCGCAGAATGGAAACGACACACTAGTCCAATCGGATGCCCCCTCACATATGCTTCACATTGATACCTCACTCAACTCCATCGGACCATTAGTGGCCCACCTAGACCCCAAAACGGCTATTTCCATACACTTTGTCTACCGCGCATGCGCAGAATGACGATATTTCAACCCCACACCCAGCCCGTCGGATGCGCCTTCACGAATGCTTCACATTGATACCTCATACGACTCCATCGACCCACTAGTGGCCCACCTAGACCCCAAAACGGCTATTTCCATACATGTTGTCCACCGTGCATGCGCAGAATGACGATATTTCAACCCCACACCCAGCCCTCAGATGCCCCTTCACGAATGCTTCACATTGATACCTCATACGACTCCATCGACCCACTAGTGGCCCACCTAGACCCCAAAACGTCTATTTCCATACACTTTGTCTACCGCGCATGCGCAGAATGACGATATTCCAACCCTACACTCAGTCCATCAGATGCTCCCTCACATAGGCTTCACATTGATACCTCATACGACTCCATCGACCCACTAGTGGCCCATCTAGACCCCAAAACGGTTATTTCCATACACGTTGTCCACCGCGCATGCGCAGAATGACGATATTTCAACCCCACACCCAGCCCTCAGATGCCCCTTCACGAATGCTTCACATTGATACCTCATACGACTCCATCGACCCACTAGTGGCCCACCTAGACCCCAAAACGTCTATTTCCGTACCCTTTGTCTACCGCGCATGCGCAGAATGACGATATTCCAACCCCACACCCAGCCCATCAGATGTTCACTCACATAGGCTTCACATTGATACCTCATACGACTCCATCGACCCACTAGTGGCCCACCTAGACCCCAAAACGGCTATTTCCATACACGTTGTCCACCGCGCATGCGCAGAATGACGATATTTCAACCCCACACCCAGCCCTCAGATGCTCCTTCACGAATGCTTCACATTGATACCTCATACGACTCCATCGACCCACCAGTGGCCCACCTAGACCCCAAAACGTCTACATGTATTTCCATACACTTTGTCTATAGATTTAATATGCATTCCCAGTACCCGTCCTCTGCATGGCAGAACTGCACAACCCAGAACAAGTCTGGACATGCCTTGATCTCGGGGAGCCAGGTGTTCGGCACGTGAACTCACTCACGCAGACGCCAGACCAGGTGTTCACGATGCCGCAACATTGTAGCGAACGTGCAACAATGTTGCAATTCGGGGAGCCAGGTGTTCGGCACGTGACAACCCCCAACCCAAGCAGACGTCTGCGAAATTCTGGCGGGGAAAACCCCACAGACAGGTCAGTACATGGGCAGTAGTAGGGAAAGAGTATTTAACCGTAAGTTGACCTCATTAATTGTTCCCCGGGTAAAATTTGAGACGGAACTGTGGCGGACCTTGATCACGTGACGATCATGTGATCGATATGGGAAAACTACCTCCAGCACAGAAGAATTCCAATCTAGGGGGGGAGGTAACTCCGGGTCACTATAGTTCCGGCAAAGGGTCTCTGGGCATGTATTCTTCCGCGGTGATGCGGTCTGGCGGTAATGCGGTCGCTGGAAAAAGCTTCCGCTGAGAAAAAGTAGTCCCCAGACTTCAAATACGCTGCATGGTCCGATTGGGTCGAGTGAGGTATCAAAGTGAAGCATTAGTGAAGGGGCTTCCAGTCATGGGTGGGTGCATGTAAAATTAGGATTTTTTCCCGAAACTATAAAAAGCGGAACACGGACTTTACCCCTAAAATAGGGGAAAACCCCTATCAACCCTAGTCAAAAGGGCTAATATCGTGCCCCGGGCTTATCGGGGCCTGCCTATCAAGTCAATAGGGTGGGTGCATGTAAAATTAGGATTTTTTCCCGAAACTATAAAAAGCGGAATACGGACTTTACCCCTAAAATAGGGGAAAACACCTATCAACCCTAGCCAAAAGGGTTAATATCGGTCCCCGGGCTTATTGGGACCTGCCTATCAAGTCAATGGGGTGGGTGCATGTAAAATTAGGATTTTTTCCCGAAACTATAAAAAGCGAAATACGGACTTTACCTCTAAAATAGGGGAAAACACCTATCAACCCTAGCCAAAAGGGCTAATATCGGTCCCCGGTCTTATTGGCACCTACCTATCAAGTCAATGGGATGGGTGCGTGTAAAATTAGGATTTTTCCCCGAAACTATAAAAAGCGGAATACGAACTTTACCCCTAAAATAGGGGAAAACACCTATCAACTCTAGCCAAAAGGGCTAATATCGGTCCCCGCTCTTATTGGGACCTGCCTATCAAGTCAATGGGGTGGGTGTATGTAAAATTAGGAATTTTCCCGAAAATATAAAAAGCGGAATACGGACTTTACCCCTAAAATAGCGGAAAACACCTATCAACCCTAGCCAAAAGGGCTAATATCGGTCCCCGGGCTTATTGGGGCCTGCCTATCAAGTCAATGGGGTGGGTGCATGTAAAATTAGGATTTTTTCCCGAAACTATAAAAAGCGGAACACGGACTTTACCCCTAAAATAGGGGAAAACCCCTATCAACCCTAGCCAAAAGGGCTAATATCGGTCCCCGGGCTTATCGGGGCCTGCCTATCAAGTCAATGGGGTGGGTGCATGTAAAATTAGGATTTTTTTCCGAAACTATAAAAAGCGGAACTCGGACTTTACCCCTACAATAGGGGTCTGTATTATACAATATAAGGGAAAATGCCTGTATGGGGTATGGGGATGGTCAATTTTTTTGTGGGTGTTACTATGGGTTGTGGGGTCTCGTTTTTCTCGTCTCGCCGAGAAAAATACAATGGGAGGGGTCCCGGAGCGAATCGGTGAAATTTTTGGGAAAAGTCACCGAGGTCTGTATATAGGCCCATAGGCTGGCCATGGCGGGTATAGGTCCAACCTGGGAAATTCACACACGTTCATTGTGATATGGGTTGCTTGGATTTGTTTTTCACGTCTCGTCATTTAGAACACGATGGGAAGGGTCCCGGAGCGAAACGGTGAAATTTTTGGAAAAAGTTCACCGAGGCCTGGGTAGGCCCATAGGCCTATACTGCATGGCTATGGGAGTATAGGCCCATACGGGGTGGACGTTTTGGGGTCTAGGTGAGCCCCTAATGATCCTATGATGTCGTATGAGGTCTTATTTTGAAGCTCTCGTGGAGGAGCATTCGACTGGACTAATGGTTCGTCCGTTTTCAATAGTCTGCACATGCGCAGTCTGGCCGTAGTATAGAAAGCGGGCATTTTGGGTGGTATGTGGGTGTGTGTTTGGGGTAGAGATGGACCGCTATGGGTCCGAATGGGTCGTGGTAGGTGTCAAAGTGAAGCTTGTGTGGGTTAGAGTCAGAATGGTGTGTTTTAAGTGCAAGTCGCGTCAATCTGCGCATGTGCAGTTGGTTGTAGTAAGTAAAGTGGCCATTTTGGGGCAGTACAGGAAGGTATTTGGGGTCGAGATGGACCATCCTTGGTCCGAATGCGTCCTGGAAGGTGTCATCTTGTAGCTCTGGGGGTGTAGACCCCGTTTTGAGGGCTGCCCACGTCACCTGTGACGTCATCGGTGACGTCATCAGGACGAGTAGTAGCGAAAGTGGGCATTTTAGGACACTGAAGGATGATATTTGGGGTAGAGAAGGACCATCCTTGGTCCGAATGCGTCGTGGGAGGTGTCATCTTGCTCTCGGGGTGTAGATTACAAGCGTCTAGTCCGTCATTCATAATCCAGCCGTCGTCCATTAGAGAATATCCGCGTCCATAATCCAAAGACCTATTTCATATTCCATATAACAGTATTAGCACCAAATTAAAAAAGACAATCATAGTATACATAAACATAAGCTTGTTTCCTGCAAGAGAGAAGCGGTCAACAGTTTTCAATGATGCCGGCAAGACATGCCGATTGAAGGGATGTTCACGTCATCTGTGACGTCATCAGTAGGAGTAGTAGCGAAAGCGGATATTTTGGGGCAGTGAAGGAAGGTATTTGGTGTAGAGATGGACCATCCTTGGTCCGAATGCGTCGTGTGAGGTGTCATCTTGTAGCAACGCCCGCCAACAGCAAGCTCAATGCTTCAACGCCCTGGTGAAATAGCTCAGAAGCTCTGATTTTCTAGATATTCCATGGAATTGTCACTAATTCTTCGAAATGCAGTGACGTCCGTCGTTACGCCTTAACAGACCGGAGAGAGAACAACAACAACAACAAGGATGACACATGAGAGAACAACAACAACAAGAAGTTTTTTTTTATTAAAAAGTTTATTTTCCCCAATATTACATCATACCCACGCTGGGGGAGCCGCGTTGGATATGTTTAAAACTCAAGAAGACTCTTGTCCAATCAGAGGCCACCATTTGCATCTGTCATATTCGTTCCTGTCCGTTAGAGGTATTCTTGTCCAATGAGAAGTCACCATTTCAGAAAGTTCCATCTTCGGCCATGAACCGTTTGTTCTAATCATCGTCAGGCAGGCCAGGATACCACTGAGGCAACAGATCCTCAGATAGTTGTTTGCGCATTCTGAGTATCTATCAGTGCATGGGTGAATGCATTCATCCGATGGGAAGATTCCGTAATTTGGTCACGAAAAACGTGACATTGGTGACCCTCTCCACTATCCACTTGGTATTGGGGCGCTGTTCATAGGCCCATCCCAAGACATCCAATTGGTCCACTTGGTCCAGCACGGGCTGTAGCGACGCCCGGTTAATGATGGTAAACGGTTGGTCAAATATCCGGATGTTACTGCTCGGGTAAAAGTATCGGACTTGGTCTGTCTCCTTATGCTGCAGTACATAACCAAACGCCAGATTTAATTTGAAGGACGTAGCTTGGTCATTGAAGATGGCTTCCACATAGCTGCGTAGACGGGCGAGGCCAGTCAGTCGGAAATTGTAGATATCTTGAATATGGCGATGACGGTGGAAACAGTGCCGTATCATGGGCCAATGGCGCCGATAGATGTCACTCACTGGATGGGGGCCCTGTAAGAGATCGCTGGGAACATCCACCGCATCTTCCAGCAAATGTTCGTTGTTGTCAGGCGTATGCCTGGGAACAGTAATGCTAGAGACCGGCTGGATATCTAGGCTCTTCTGAACTGTGGATATAGGCGGGCTCTCCGTGATCGCATCACCAGTGGCATTCGTCTCCCCGGGCTCATCTTCACTACGTCTGACCCTCCTGAGGGCCTCTTTAGTGGAAAGTTGTCGCTCATACCGTGGTGATGGACCATGAATCAAACGTTGGTGCTGTCTTAACTGACTGGGTCGTTTGAAGAGTTGACCACATTCATTACAGTGTTCCGTCACGCCCTCGTGGAGTGAGCATTGTGGATGGAGGACTCGCGTCATCGCAAATCTTCTGGGCGAGTAAATGACTTCTGGCAAGTTGTGCAAGATAACATGTCGGCTGTGGATCTGGAAATGATGAATGCCGTAAAAATTCTGGCTCTTATAGGCCAACATAGAAGTACCCGGATGTAGGTGCGGACGTCAGCGACAAGAACCCGGATGTACAAGAACCCGGATGTACAAGAACCCGGATGTACAAGAACCCGGATGTAAAAGTCCCGGATGTAAAAGTGCCCGGATGTTCACGAATGTACCACCATCCCAGACTTCTATCAGGCTCAGGTCCAGAAGCTCTCATGTCCTGCAGTTGAATAGTCAGTCATTGTGTGTGTGTATGCATGTGTGCGCCTGTGAGTATGCATCTGTATGTGCGTGTGTGTGTGTGTGTGTACGAGTGTATGTCTGTGTGTATGTGTCTGTGTGTATGTGTGCGTCTGCGTGTATGTGTTCGTCTGTGTATGTATGTGCGTGTGTGTATGCGTGTATGTGTGTGTATGCGTCTGCGTGTATGCGCGAGTGTGTGTATGCGTCTGTGTGTATGCGTGTGTGCGTGTGTCCTTGCGTGTGTGTGTACGTGTGGGCATGTGTGTGTATATATGTGCGTGTGTGTGTATGCGTGTGTGTATGCATGTGTGTGTATGCATGTGTGTGCGTGTGTGTCCTTGCTAGTGTGTGTGTGCTTGCGTGTGTGTACGCGTGTGTGTGTATGCGTGTATGTGCGTGTGTGTGTGTGTATGTGCCTGTGTGTGCGTGTGTGTGTGTGTATGCATGTGTGTATGCATCTGTGTGTGTGTGTGTGTGTGTGTGTGTGTGTGCATCTGTGTGTATGCGTGTGTGTGTGTATGCGTCTGTGTCTATGTGTCTGTGCGTGTGTGTATGCATGTGCATGCGTCTGTGTGTGTGCGTGTGTGTATGCGTGTGTGCGTATGCCTGTGTGTGTATATGCGTGCGTATGTGTGTATGCAAGTGTGTGTGCGTGTGTGTATATGCAAGTGTGTATGCGTCTGTGTGTATGTGTGTGCGCCTGTGTGTATGCATGTGTGTTTGTGTATACGTCTGTCTGAAGGTGTGTGTCGGCGTGTGTCATGATACAGACAGATGAGAGAAAAAGATCAACACGTTCACCGGGTACTGTGGTTTTACATCAGGGTCCTCATCTTCAATCCGGGTTTTGGACACCTGTTGACCTCAATAATTTGCATATGACCTCTGTGAGGTCACTTCCGCTTCCGTTCACGTGACCGGAACTGACCTTTGACCCCTGCGCGCGCTAACAATACCGGATAAAAATTGCGCGCAGGGGTCAAAGGTCAGGTCCGGTCACGTGAACGGAAGCGGAAGTGACCTCACAGAGGTCATATGCAAATTATTGAGGTCAACAGGTGTCCAAAACCCGGATGGAAGATGAGGACCCTGATGTAAAACCACAGTACCCGGTGAACGTGTTGATCTTTTTCTCTCATCTGTCTGTATCATGACACGCCGACACACACCTACAGACAGACTTATACACAAACACACATGCATACACACAGGCACACACACACACACACACACTCTTACACACACGCACACACATACACACAGACGCATACTCACACACATACACACACATGCATACACACACACGCACACACACACACACATACACACACACACGCATACACACAAACGCATACACACATACGCGCGCATATACACATACGCGCACATGCACGCGCACGCACACACATACACACACGCATACACACATGCACACACACAGACGCATACACACATACACGCACCCGCACATACACACATACGCATACACACACACACGCATGCACACAGACGCATAAACACATACACACACGCAAGCACACACCCACAGACGCACACAAATAAACACACAGACGCATACACACACTCACGCATACACGCAGACGCATACACACACAGACACGCATACACACACGCACATACATACACAGACGCACACATACACACAGACACATACACACAGACATACACACGTACAAACACACACACACGCACACACAGATGCATACTCACAGGCGCACACATGCATACACACACACAATGACTGACTATTCAACTGCAGAAGATTTGCGACGACACGAGTCCTCCATCCACAACGGTGCACGACATACTTGTAAAACCTGCGCACGGTCATTTAATCGAGAAGATGCTTTACTGCGCCACGAACGCTCACTCCACGAGGGCGCGACGGAACACTGTAATGAATGTGGTCAACTCTTCAAACGACCCAGTCAGTTAAGACAGCACCAACGTTTGATTCATGGTCCATCACCACGGTATGAGCGACAACTTTCCACTAAAGAGGCCCTCAGGAGGGTCAGACGTAGTGAAGATGAGCCCGGGGAGACGAATGCCACTGGTGATGCGATCACGGAGAGCCCGCCTATATCCACAGTTCAGAAGAGCCTAGATATCCAGCCGGTCTCTAGCATTACTATTCCCAGGCATACGCCTGACAACAACGAACATTTGCTGGAAGATGCGGTGGATGTTCCCAGCGATCTCTTACAGGACGCCCATCCAGTGAGTGACATCTATCGGCGCCATTGGCCCATGATACGGCACTGTTTCCACCGTCATCGCCCTATCCAAGATTTCTACAATTTCCGACTAACTGGCCTCGCCCGTCTACGCAGCTACGTGGAAGCCATCTTCAATGACCAAGCTACGTCCTTCAAATTAAATCTGGCGTTTGGTTATGTACTGCAGCATAAGGAGACAGACCAAGTCCGATACTTTTACCCGAGCAGTAACATCCGGGTATTTGACCAACCGTTTACCATCATTAACCGGGCGTCGCTACAGCCCGTGCTGGACCAAGTGGACCAATTGGATGTCTTGGGATGGGCCTATGATCAGCGCCCCAACACCAAGTGGATAGTGGAGAGGGTCACCAATGTCACGTTTTTCGTGACCAAATTACGGAATCTTCCCATCGGATGAATGCATTCACCCATGCACTGATAGATACTCAGAATGCGCAAACAACTATCTGAGGATCTGTTGCCTCAGCGGTATCCTGGCCTGCCTGACGATGATTAGAACAAACGGTTCATGGCCGAAGATGAAACTTTCTGAAATGGTGACTTCTCATTGGACAAGAATACCTCTAACGGACAGGAACGAATATGACAGATGCAAATGGTGGCCTCTGATTGGACAAGAGTCTTCTTGAGTTTTAAACATACCCAACGCGGCTCCCCCAGCGTGGGTATGATGTAATATTGGGGAAAATAAACTTTTTAATACAAAAAAACTCCTTGTTGTTGTTGTTCTCTGTCTCCTTGTTGTTGTTGTTGTTCTCTCTCCGGTCTGTTAAGGCGTAACGACGGACGTCACTGCATTTCGAAGAATTAGTGACAATTCCATGGAATATCTAGAAAATCAGAGCTTCTGAGCTATTTCACCAGGGCGTTGAAGCATTGAGCTTGCTGTTGGCGGGCGTTGCTACAAGATGACACCTCACACGACGCATTCGGACCAAGGATGGTCCATCTCTACACCAAATACCTTCCTTCACTGCCCCAAAATATCCGCTTTCGCTACTACTCCTACTGATGACGTCACAGATGACGTGAACACCCCTTCAATCGGAGTCTACACCCCGAGAGCTACAACATGACACCTCCCACGACGCATTCGGACCAAGGATGGTCCCTCTCTACCCCAAATATCATCCTTCAGTGCCCTAAAATGCCCACTTTCGCTACTACTCGTCCTGATGACGTCACCGATGACGTCACAGGTGACGTGGGCAGCCCTCAAAACGGGGTCTACACCCCGAGAGCTACAAGATGACATCTTCCAGGACGCATTCGGCTCGACGCCAAATACCTTCCTGTACTGCCCCAAAATGGCCACTTTACTTACTACAACCAGCTGCGCATGCGCAGATTGACGCGACTTGCATTTTAAAACACGCCAATCTGACGCTACCCCACACAAGCTTCACTTTGACACGTTCGACGACCCATAGCGGTCCATCTCTACCCCAAAGACACACCCACATACCCCCCAAAATGCCTGCTTTCTATACTACGGCCAGACTGCGCATGCGCAGACTATTGAAAACGAACGAACCATTAGTCCAGTCGGATGCTCCTCCTCGAGGGCTTCAAAATAAGACCTCATACGACATCATAGGATCATTAGGGGCTCACCTAGATCCCAAAACGTCCACCCCGTATGGGCCTATACTCCCATAGCCATGCAGTATAGGCCTATGGGCCTACCCAGGCCTCGGTCAACTTTTTCCAAAAATTTCACCGTTTCGCTCCGAAACCCTTCCCATCGTGTTCTGAATGACGAGACGTGAAAAACAAATCCAAACAGCCCATATCACAATGAACGTGTGTGAATTTCCTAGGTTGAACCTATACCCCCATATAGCCAGTATGGGCTATATGGTACTTTTCCAAAAATTTCACCGTTGCGCTCCGAGACCCTTCCCATCGTGTTCTAAATGACGAGACGTGAAAAACAAATCCAAGCAACCCATATCACAATGAACGTGTGTGATTCCCAGGTTGGACCTATACCCCCCATGGCCAGCCTATGGGCCTATATACAGACCTCGGTGACTTTTCCCCAAAATTTCACCGATTCGCTCCGGGACCCCTCCCATTGTATTTTTCTCGGCGAGACGAGAAAAATGAGACCCCACAACCCATAGTAACACGCACAAAAAAAAATTGACCATCCCCATACCCCATACAGGCATTTTCCCTTATATTGTATAATACAGACCGCTATTGTAGGGGTAAAGTCCGTGTTCCGCTTTTTATAGTTCCGGAAAAAAAATCCTAATTTTACACGCACTCACCTCATTGACTTGATAGGCAGGCCCCGATAAGCCCGGGGACCGATATTAGCCCTTTTGGCTAGAGTTGATAGGGGTTTTCCCCTATTTTAGGGGTAAAGTCCGTATTCCGCTTTTTATAGTTTCGGGGAAAAAATCGCAATTTTACATGCACCCATCCCATTGACTTGATAGGCAGGCCCCAATAAGCCCGGGGACCGATATTAGCCCTTTTGGCTAGGGTTGATAGGTGTTTTCCCCTATTTTAGGGGTAAAGTCCGTATTCCACTTTTTATAGTTTCGGGAAAAAATCCTAATTTTACATGCACCCACCCCATTGACTTGATAGGCAGGTCCCAATAAGCCCGGGGACCGATATTAGCCCTTTTGGCTAGAGTTGATAGGTGTTTTCCCCTATTTTAGGGGTAAAGTCCGTGTTCCGCTTTTTATAGTTTCGGAAAAAATCCTAATTTTACACGCACCCACCCCATTGACTTGATAGGTAGGTGCCAATAAGCCCGGGGACCGATATTAGCCCTTTTGGCTAGAGTTGATAGGTGTTTTCCCCTATTTTAGGGGTAAAGTCCGTATTCCGCTTTTTATATTTTCGGGAAAAAATCCTAATTTTACATGCACCCACCCCATTGACTTGATAGGCAGGTCTCTATAAGCCCGGGGATCGATATTAGCCCTTTTGGCTAGGGTTGATAGGTGTTTTCCCCTATTTTAGGGGTAAAATCCGTATTCCGCTTTTTATAGTTTCGGGAAAAAATCCTAATTTTACATGCACCCACCCTATTGACTTGATAGGCAGGCCCCGATAAGCCCGGGGCACGATATTAGCCCTTTTGACTAGGGTTGATAGGGGTTTCCCCCTATTTTAGGGGTAAAGTCCGTGTTCCGCTTTTCATAGCTTCGGGAAAAAATCCTAATTTTACATGCACCCACCCATGACTGGATGCCCCTTCACGAATGCTTCACTTTGATACCTCACTCGACCCAATCGGACCATGCAGCGTATTTGAAGTCCGGGGACTACTTTTTCTCAGCGGAAGCTTTTTCCGTCGATCGCATTACCGCCAGACCGCATCACCGCGGAAGAATACACGCACAGGGACCCTTTGCCGGAACTATAGTGACCCGGAGTTACCTCCCCCCTAGATTGGAACTCTTCTGTGCTGGAGGTAGTTTTCCCATATCGATCACATGATCGTCACGTGATCAAGTTCCGCCACAGTTCCGCCTCAAATGTTACCCGGGGAACAATTAATGAGGTCAACTTACGGTTAAATACTCTTTCCCTACTACTATGGCCTATCATGTTCCCACGGACACGGACGTACGCATCGCACCTCCCTGAAAAAACACGAAGGTGAACGACATTGTACGAAAAAAACCCACAGACAGGTCAGTACATGTCCTATCATGTTCACAGGTCACGCCCCATTCACGCAGACCGGAAGTGACGTCATACACATGCGCACGTGATGGGGAAAACCCCAGCCCTAACATGTCTAAACATGATCCAAGGTCAAAGACGAGATGAAAGGATACAGGTCAACTCAAGTGCACTCATTGACCTTTGACCTCTGTCACGTGATATGCAAATTTCTGAGGTCAAAGTCAACCTGAGGGTTAATCCTTGCTGTATACTACTCAGGGTATTCTCAACTTTTAACGTGCCAGCCTTTGATGCATGCTGCATTGGGTCCATACTTCATGTAAGAAAGCACGAGGGAGATATCCTCTCCTTATTGGCGTTTACGCCAATGGCATTCAACTTTAATAGGGTGGGTGGGTGGGTGGTGGTGGTTGGAGACCGTGATACATGGACATTGAACAAGGAGTATTTCTGTGACCGGCAGAATGAAGCGACAGAATGGCCGTATGCTGTCTGTTTTGGGGGAGACGTCAGAATGGCAGAATGAAAATCGTGGCCGTGTAGGCCTTCTTTTATTTTGGCGACGGCACTATGGCACAATGAAGCTCTCTCAATTTATCAAGTATTTACAAATAGGACTATTACTGTGGCCGGCAGAATGAAGCGGCAGAATGACCGTAGTCTCCCTTATTTGGGGAAGACGGCAGAATGGCACAATGAAAATTATGGCCTTGTACTCGTTTTTTTTTATCACGGCAGAATGTCTCAATTAAACTTTCTCAATTGATCAACTATTTAATTAGTCTTTTTTTATCACGGCAGAATGATCCAACCGATCCAATTCAACATTTCCAACTTATCAACTATTTAAAATATAAAAACTAGAAGGATTTCTCTTTTTTTGGGGTGCACGGCACAATGTCACTTTCTCAATGTATCAAGTATTTAAAATACAAGGATTTCTGTGATCGGAAGAATGAAGTGACAGACTGACCGTAATCTTTGTTAATTTTTTTTAGACACAAAATGTGTCAATGTTACATACATATATGTAGGAGGATTTGACATCGATTGAAAAATGTAGGCCTACATATACAGCAAGGCTACCAAAGAGCTCGCCTGGTATTTCCTTCCGATATGTATTATTCTTTCCTTGCCATGCTTCATCCACTCCAGTTGTGTACCAATTCATAAACATCCCCTCCATCGTGAAATGATGGACAATGTGTATGGCAAGTTTAGGCTCAATTGTTTTACTTAATTGGAAAGTAAAGCAGAGCCTGTGTTCAGTGATCCGTCGGTTCAGCTACTTGGATAGTTTCTTTGGTCGCTGTTCTATCTCTTAATCTGCATGCATGCGAGACCTTGGAAAGTAAAGCAGAGCCTGTGTACTGATCCGCGAGTTCAGCTGCTTGGGTTCTAAAACTTAAGTATTTTGTGGAAAATACGTCTCGTCACAAATTATGTAAAGATTAGTTGTAAAAATATTTATTGTTATATAAATAGGCCGATTCTCTGCAAATGTTATCATTACCCGAACACATCCTCCAGTGCGGAGGCAAGGAGTAGGGGGAGGGGGCGGTGCGTCCCCCTGTCACCAGGTCTTAAATCCGAGAATGTCTCCTGATCAGTACTCCATTTCTGTGGAGTGTTTGCTGGCGGTTTCAAGTCATAAATCTTTAAGCCATCCGGAATGACCCGAATATTTCAGGGAACATATTTTCGAAGGATCTGGTCTGTTTGATGCTGTGTTTTGTATTGGTAATTTTGGTGCATCTTCCATGTAAGGATCACGAAATTGGCGAAGAGTGTCTTTTAGCGGCGTTTGAAACATTTCCATAAGGGGTCGGTGGTCGGGCTGAGAGTGGTAAATCACTTTGCCTGTCAGCCTATACTACTGCGGTAATGTATCTCTTCATAGAAACGGCGTTACGGCGTTTGGCAGTGTCAACCAGTGTTAGGGAGGAATGTATGTCAAGTCGTGTGTCAAAGCGGTGTTAGGGAGGAATGTACGTGAAGTCGAGTGTCAACCAGTGTTAGGGAGGAATGTATGTCAAGTCGAGTGTCAAAGCGGTGTTAGGGAGGAATGTACGTCAAGTCTAATGTCAAAGCGGTGTTAGGGAGGAATGTGCGTGAATTCGAGTGTCAACCAGTGTTAGGGAGGAATGTATGTGAAGTCGAGTGGCAAAGCGGTGTTAGGGAGGAATGTACGTGAAGTCGAGTGTCAAAGCGGTGTTAGGGAGGAATGTATTTGAAGTCGAATGTAAAAGCGGTGTTAGGGAGGAATGTATGTGAAGTCGACTGTCAAAGCAGTGTTAGGGAGGAATGTATGTGAAGTCGAGTGTCAAAGCGGTGTTAGGGAGGAATGTATGTCAGGTCGAGTGTCAACGCGAGATTAGGACTTAGGGTTAGGTATGCTTCATAACTATCAGGTTTAGGGTCAGTTCAGCTATAGAAGTCAGATAATTTCTCCACCAAAGCGTAACTAGGGTAATGTCGAAGCTGGGTGTTAGGCATGAGTGTGCTTGAAGTTGACTTTCAAAGCACTGTTAGGAAGGAATATATCTGAAGTGCAGTGTCAAAGCGGTATTAGGGAAAAATGTACGTGCAATCGAGTGTCAAAGCTGTATTAGGGAGGAATGTATGTTTAGGTGAGTGTCAAAGCAGTGTCACGGAATGTATGTCAAATTGTTGTTAGGGAGGAATGTACGTGGAGTCAAGTGTCAAAGCGGTGTTAGGGAGGAATGTATGTGAAGTCGAGTGTCAAAGCGATGTTAGGGAGGAATGTACATCAAGTCGAGTGTCAAAGCGGTGTTATGGAGGAATGTACATGAAGTCGAGTGTCAACCAGTGTTAGGAAGGAATGTATGTCACGTCGAATGGCAAAGCGGTGTTAGGGAGGAATGTATGTGAAGTTGAGTGTCAAAGTGGTGTTAGGGAGGAACGTATTTGAAGTTGAATGTCAAAGCGGTGTTAGGGAGGAATGTATGTGAAGTTGACTGTCAAAGCGGTGTTAGGGAGGAATGTATGTGAAGTCGAGTGTCAAAGCGGTGTTAGGGAGGAATGTATGTAATGTTGAGTGTCAAAGCGGTATTAGGACTTAGGGTTAGGTATGCTTCATAACTATCAGGTTTAGGGTCATTTCAGCTATAGAAGTCAGATAATTTCTCCACCAAAGCGTAACTAGGGTAATGTCGAAGCTGGACGTTCAGCACGAGTGTGCTTGAAGTTGACTTTCAAAGCACTGTTAGGAAGGAATATATCTGAATTGCAGTGTCAAAGCGGTATTAGGGAAAAATGTACGTGCAATCGAGTGTCAAAGCTGTATTAGGGAGGAATGTATGTTTCGGTGAGTGTCAAAGCAGTGTCACGGAATGTATGTCAAGTCGAATGTCAAATTGTTGTTTGGGAGAAATGTATGTGGAGTCAAGTGTCAAAGCAGTGTTAGGGAGGAATGTATGTGAAGTCGAGTGTCAAAGCGGTGTTAGGGAGGAATGTACGTCAAGTCGAGTGTCAAAGCGGTGTTAGGGAGGAATGTATGTCAAATCGAGTGTCAAAGCGGTGTTAGGGAGGAATGTACGTGAAGTCGAGTGTCAACCAGTGTTAGGGAGGAATGTATGTGAAGTCGAGTGGCAAAGCGGTGTTAGGGAGGAATGTATGTGAAATCGAGTGTCGAAGCGGTGTTAGGGAGGGATGTATGAAGTTGAAAAGGTGTTAGGGAGGAATGTATGTGAAGTCGAGTGTCAAAGCGGTGTTAGGGAGGAATGTATGTAATGTTGAGTGTCAAAGCGGTATTAGGACTTAGGGTTAGGTATGCTTCATAACTATCAGGTTTAGGGTCATTTCAGCTATAGAAGTCAGATAATTTCTCCACCAAAGCGTAACTAGGGTAATGTCGAAGCTGGGCGTTCAGCATGAGTGTGCTTGAAGTTGACTTTCAAAGCACTGTTAGGAAGGAATATATCTGAAGTGCAGTGTCAAAGCGGTATTAGGGAAAATGTACGTGCAATCGAGTGTCAAAGCTGTATTAGGGAGGAATGTATGTTTAGGTGAGTGTCAAAGCAGTGTCACGGAATGTATGTCAAGTCGAATGTCAAATTGTTGTTTGGGAGAAATGTATGTGGAGTCGAGTGTCAAAGCGGTGTTAGGGAGGAATGTACGTCAAGTCGAGTGTCAAAGCGGTGTTAGGGAGGAATGTACGTCAAGTCGAGTGTCAAAGCGGTGTTAGGGAGGAATGTATGTCAAATCGAGTGTCAAAGCGGTGTTAGGGAGGAATGTATGTTTAGGTGAGTGTCAAAGCAGTGTCACGGAATGTATGTCAAGTCGAGTGTCAACCAGTGTTAGGGAGGAATGTATGTCAAGTCGAGTGGCAAAGCGGTGTTAGGGAGGAATATATGTGAAGTCGAGTGTCAAAGTGGTGTTAGGGAGGAATGTATTTGAAGTTGAATGTCAAAGCGGTGTTAGGGAGGAATGTATGTGAAGTCGACTGTCAAAGCTGTGTTAGGGAGGAATGTATGTGAAGTCGAGTGTCAAAGCTGTGTTAGGGAGGAATGTATGTAATGTTGAGTGTCAAAGCGGTATTAGGGCTTAGGGTTAGGTATGCTTCATAACTATCAGGTTTAGGGTCATTTCAGCTATAGAAGTCAGATAATTTCTCCACCAAAGCGTAACTAGGGTAATGTCGAAGCTGGGCGTTCAGCATGAGTGTGCTTGAAGTTGACTTTCAAAGCACTGTTAGGAAGGAATATATCTGAAGTGCAGTGTCAAAGCGGTGTTAGGGAAAAATGTATGTGGAGTCGAATGTCAAAGCAGTCTTAGGGTTGCATTGTACGTGAAGTCCAGTGTCAACCGGTGTTAGGGAGGAATGTATGTAAAGTCGAGTGTCAAAGCGGTGTTAGGGAGGAATGTACGTCAAGTCAAGTGTCAAAGCGGTGTTAGGGAGGAGTACGTCAAGTCAAGTGTCAAAGCGGTGTTAGGGAGGAATGTATGTCAGGTCGAGTGTCAAAGCGGGATTAGGACTTAGGGATAGGTATGCTTCAGAACTATCACGTTTAGGGTCATTTCAGCTATAGAAGTGCAGTGTCAAAGCAGTGTTAGGGAAAAATGTACGTTGAGTCGAATGTCAAAGCGGTGTTCGGGATGAATGTATGTGAAGTCGAGTGTGAAAGCGGAGTGAGGGAGTAATGTACATGAAGTCGACTGTCAAGGCGCTGTTAGGGAGGAATGTACGTAGTCGAGTGTCAAAGCGGTGTTAGGGAGGAATGTACGTCAAGTCGACTGTCAAAGCGGTGTTAGGGAAGAATGTATGTCAGGTCGAGTGTCAAAGCGGGATTAGGACTTAGGGTTAGGTATGCTTCATAACTATCAGGGTTTGGGTCAGTTCAGCTATAGAGTTAGGCATGAGTGTGCTTGAAGTTGACTTTCAAAGCACTGCTAGGAAGGAATATATCTGAAGTGCAGTGTCAAAGCGGTATTAGGGAAAAATGTACGTGCAATCGAGTGTCAAAGCTGTATTAGGGAGGAATGTATGTTTAGGTGAGTGTCAAAGCAGTGTCACGGAATGTATGTCAAGTCGAATGTCAAATTGTGCCTTGTATAGTGTAATAGCTAATTATTTAGCAACTATCTCCAATTAGAAAGCAGGATTGGCTTTGATTGTGACGTTGCAAAGTGACGCTCTCAAGAAAAACATCTTCATTCTGACGCACTTCATTGTGACGTTACAGGGTTAGGCTCACCCTTTCCTTCCATTCTGCCGGTTCAAAGTGCCGGCAGAAGAAAAGTCTCTGATTTTCCATTGTGCCGCTGCATTCTGCCGTAAAGAACTAAAGTGACTGTGTTTCATTGTGACGCTGCAGCGTCAGTACGAAAAAAGATGGTCTTAAATTTTTCATTGTGACGTGCCATTCTGCCGTACCGAGAAAAAGTAATGTTTCTGATGATCAATTAAACACTTTATTTCCTTCCATTCTGTCGCTTCAAAGTGCCGGCAGAAAGAAAGTCTTTCATTTTCCATTGTGCCGTTCCATTCTGTCGTAGAGGGAAAAAGTGATTGTGTTATATTGTGATGCTGGTAAGCAGGATTGACTTTGATTGTGACGTTGCAAAGTGACGCTCTGATGAAAGACCTGTTCATTCTGACGCACTTCATTGTGACGTTACAGGGTTAGGCTCTCTTCCATTCTGTCGCTTCAAAGTGCCGGCAGAAAGAAAGTCTTTCATTTTCCATTGTGCCGTTCCATTCTGCCGTAGAGGGAAAAAGTGATTGTGTTATGTGATGCTGAGAAGCAGGATTTACTTTGATTGTGACGTTGCAAAGTGACGCTCTGAAGAAAGACATGTTCATTCTGACGCACTTCATTGTGACGTTACAGGGTTAGGCTCACCCTTCCTTCCATTCTGCCGGTTCAAAGTGTCGGTAGAAGAAAATTCTCTCATCTTCCATTGTGTCGCTGCATTCTGCCGTAAAGAGGTAAAGGGACTGTCTTTCATTGTGACGTTTCAGCGTCGGTTCGAAAAAATATGGTCTTAAATTTGTCATTGTGTCGTTCCATTCTGCCGTACTGACAAAACAGGTACCTTGTATAGCAACTACCTCCAATTAGAAAGCAGGATTGGCTTTGATTGTGACGTTGCAAAGTGACGCTCTCAACAAAGACATCTTCATTCTGACGGACTTCATTGTGACGTTACAGGATTAGGCTCAACCCTTCCTTTCATTCTGCCGGTTCAAAGTGCCGGCGGGCAGAAAGAGAGAGAGTCTTTCATTTTCCATTGTGCCGTTCCATTCTGCCGTAGAGGGAAGAAGTCATTGTGTTATATTGTGATGCTGGTAAGCAGGATTTGACTTTGATTGTGACGTTGCAAAGTGACGCTCTCAAGAAAGATATGTTCATTCTGATGCGCTTCATTGTCACGTTACTCTCTGATTTTCCATTGTGCCGCTGCATTCTGCCGTACCGAGAAAAGGTAATGTTCCTGATGACAAATTGAAAAGTCAACTTCATTTCCTTCCATTAAGAAGGTGCAAAGAGCGTTGACAAAGACAGAGCTGTACTCTGCTGTACAAAGTGTAACGAAAGTGCAGAATGACAACGACCCCTTGGGATCCCCTTTAATCAGCCACTGCTTGTGTTCTGACACGTGACTACTGTGAAATCGAAAGTTACATTGTGTTTATGTGTGCGGTTGACTTACCTGATGGAATTCAACGCTGTAATTTGCCTAGAATGAACTATAATAATCCGGGAGACAGACAATGCCTCGAAATCCCGGCGAAGTTATCTCAAACGACCAGTCTGGACGGTGGAAGGGACTCTGGTAAGCCCACTCGCTTCGCTGAAAATGACGTCAGTCAGGAATGCGGAAGTCGATTTCGGTGAATATGTAGATGAGGGACAGTGAACTTTGCGGTCCTCGTATGAATTAACTAGAGGGAGTTGGAAGCTGAGCTTTACCAGTTATGTCCGTTATGAATTATGGTTTGTTCCTCCATAGCCATATTTATCCAGCGAAGTCCAGATAAATTGTTCGGGGGAAGTGTGGTGTAAGTGACAATAAAGAGGGCGCTGGCATCGTCGACTTGTTCTACCTTTATCTGCAGGAGAACGGTTCTGTTTCTACCTTTATTCACAGAAGAGCGGTAGCCCTATATAAGCCGGACCCGAGCTGAAACGAGGGAGACCAGCAGAAACATCGAGGTGAGAGCACACGCCAAATCTATTGGGGAGAAGAAATCCAATACATTCACTGGGTGAAATGTACTGGTTTCCAAAAATGCGGATTCTTGGCGGAAACCAGTTGGAAACTGTAACACCCCATTTCCAGCCTGTTTCCGTGATGCGGAAACCAGTGGAAACAGGTGTTTTTGTTTCCGCCAAGAATCCGGTGCACGGAAACTGGACAGAAACCTGTTGTTAAGTTTCCGCCCAAATTACGCTTCACCGGAAACGGGTGGGAAACTGATGTTAGTTTCCGCTCTGTTTCCAATGCATCGGAAATGGAGCGGAAATGGACCGGAAACTGCTATCAAGTTTCTAGCCTGTTTCCGGCTGCGCAGAAACAGGTCGGAAACTGACATAGGTTTCCGCCCAGATTACGCTTCAGCGGAAACGGGTGGGAAACTAATGTTAGTTTCCGCTCTGTTTCCAATGCATCGGAAATGGACCGGAAACTGCTATCAAGTTTCTAGCCTGTTTCCGGTTGCGCAGAAACAGGTCGGAAACTGACATAGGTTTCCGCTAAGATTCTGGTGCACGGAGACTGGACGGAAAGCTGTCCTTAAATTTCCGCCCAGATTACGCTTCAGCGGAAACGGGTGGGAAACTGATGTTAGTTTCCGCTCTGTTTCCAATGCATTGGAAATGGACTGAAAACTGGTGCTGGAGTTTCAGACCTGTTTCCGCTCGAGCAGAAACAGCTCGGAAACCAATGCGAGTTTCCCCCATGTTTCCAATCCAGCGGAAATAGACTGGAAACTGCTATTCAAGTTTCCAGCCGGTTTCCGCTTGAGCAGAAACAGATCAGAAACTGACCTAGGTTTCCGCCCAGATTCCGGTACATGGAAACTGGACAAAAACTGATGTCAGTTTCCGCTCTGTTTCCAATGCAGCGGAAATGGACCGGAAACTGCTATTATACAATATTATACAACTTCGACATGGGCGAGAAATTTTGTGCAAATATATTCTAGTATTACTGCTATAAATGGAAAGAAATGCTTGTCAAGATGAGGTTGCAAGGATGGATGCCAGTACAAAGGAAATATCTTTTCGAGTCTGACCCAGGGCAAACCTTTCAATTTTGTTGATGACAACTCTGTTTTAGTCAGCGGACATGATAAACATGAAGTTATATGTAAAATTAAATCTGAAAGCTCGAATGTAATAAACTGGTGTAAAAACAATCAGATGCAAGCAAACCCTGATAAATTTCAGGTTATGATCTCAAATGATATAGGGGGGACCACTCTTGATATTGATGGAAACACTGTTGTCAGCACCCAAAATGCTAGGCATCTGGGTGTACAACTGGAAAACACTCTTAAATTTGATATGCATGTCTCAAATGTCATCAAAAGTGCTAGCAAACAACTAAATGTGCTGAAACGGTTTGCTAAAAGCCTGGACCAAGCCACCAGATTGTTGATATATAAATCTTTTATATTGTCAAATTTTAGATATTGCCCAGCTGTGTGGCACTTCTGTGGTACCACAAATACGAAGAAATTAGAAAAAGTGCAATATAGAGCCCTGAAATTTGTTTTTCAGGATTTTACTTCCTCTTATGATGATCTTCTTTTAAAAGCAAATTTACCTAGTTTGGAGCTATCCAGACTTCGAAATATTGCCACTGAAGTTTTTAAATGTGTAAATAAACTAAATCCTCAGTACATCAATGATATGATCAGCATACGTCCGAGTCATTATAATTTACGAAACAGCAACAAAGCTGTTAGACAGCATAGTCGAACAGTAAATGCTGGTCTCCATTCTTTTACTGATTTCGGGTCCAAAGTCTGGAACGAATTGCCAGAAAATATGAGGACGACAGTGGATATAAATGTCTTTCGCAGACTAATTAAATCATGGAATGGTTTTACGTGCAGCTGTAACTTCTGCAAATCTTAGGCCTTCCAATTTTATGTCGATATGTTTTAACTGTGATCATATTATCAATATGCAATGTCCAGTTTTATGTCGATATGTTTTAACCGTGATCATATTATCAATGTGCAATATCCAGTTTTATGTCGATATGTTTTAACTGTGATCATATTATCAATATGAAATATCCAGTTTTATGTCGATATGTTTGTTTGGTTTTACGCGCAGTTGAAACTTCTGCAAATCTTAGGTATTCCAATTTTATGTCGATCTGTTCTAGCTGTGATAATATTATGTACAAATGCAATAGGTCATTTTAAGTGATTATTATTGTTATCTGTTGTTTTATTATAATGCTCAGATATATTAGCTCTTATGAGCTAGCGTTGTCTTATATTGTAATTCTGAGTTTAAATAAATCTTGTATCTTGTATCTTGACAGAACCAGGTGAGTACGGTAACCGATAAATTCAAATTTCATTTTCAGGTTTACAATCTTTCGTTTTTGAGGTGCGCGAGTGTGGTCGCGCACCACAGCGCGCCTGATTTTATTCTCAGGGCCGTGATAAATCGCGCACGCCGAGAACGGTACAAAAGAACAAAAATATCTGTTGTTGTTGTGAGTCCGACGATATGCCGTGGTGAACGGAGAACTCTTTTTTCGTTTGTGGTAGATTTAGTGGCCTGCAGTCAATCCAAAATGCTAACTTGAACTCTAGTCCGGAATCCGTATTTCTCGTGGTTTTCAATATACTGCTCTAAATGACAATTTACGTCAAAAACATTTCCTATCGTACACATACATGATTATCTATAATCTAAAACCAATTTGATTTCTTTTAATTAAATAAATTGTACCATATTACATTGATCGCATTCAACTTTATCAAAAATGTGTTTCGGTCCGTTTCCGAGTAAAAATTTGTAACGCACCCAGTTCAGCCGCCATTTTTGATTTTGAACTATATTGAATTACGCAAATGAACTTTAATTTGGACTGAAATTGGATGATCCTTCTATACAATTTGTTATGGCCACCGGTAAAGGAAATAGTGTACAATTGGCAACTTTTTTAACGTGGAATACAGGCGGGTTGATCGACTATGACACAGAAGATCGATGGTCGAGAGATGCTTTGTGTGCCAAACACGGAGACAGACTGTTAAAGGACAAGCCCTGGCTGAAAGATAATTTGACAGATACGTGAGTGGTACAAATTTTGTGTCCAAGTATACAGTTAGCAGACATTTCTCGTCTAAAGTAGCTATGCTACATGAATTTCACAAAAGACTTGAATACACTAAAACTATATATTTTATTAATCCTTGGATTGGAAGTAGCACAATGGAAAAACATAAATGTCGTCTGGTTCAGTTGCATACCGGGGGAACACAAGTCACTCAAGGGCAAATAACTCTCGCCGCTACTTTCTGGAAAAAAGGAAAAAGATGACCCCATCTAAGAAAATTAACTTAAGAATTCATTTGGAATAATTTTTTAAACCTACACATCATCATAAGTGTACAACTCTGTGATTAAGAATGAAAGAAACTAAATTTGAATAAGGGCATTTAGTTCATTGAAGCGAATGCACTTAAAGCGATATACAAAAGCGTATTTTCTGTCAGAACATTCCCGCCGTTTAATGACATGAGCTGAACAGGGTATTTGCGCATGCGCAAGACAACCTTTTCTTTGTCTGGGAAGCACTGATAGTGAAAGTACACAGCTTCAAAATAACACTTGTCGGCCAATTTTAATCCCAGAAACAGGCCATAATGCTCACAAAGATAACAAATATGCGACTGATCGATGTTACAGATGCGTATTATACTTTTAGGTTGCATTTGATTATACTTACCGTCAATATTTCAACCTCGCCGCCTGGTCCATGTGTCTTCAGTCTCTAAACTGCGAAATACGCGCAATTTAAGATACCGTTCTCATAACCCTCGCACCTTTACGTCACCTCTCATTTGATTTAATATGGTAAATCTACGTAAAAGAAGAGCACTGTGTCCCGGGTTGATGGGGGTCATTGTTGTCTGTATCGCCTGTATCGGGTAGGCTAGCACATGTGAGACTGGAAGGCCTCTCTCCAGACATGATTTACAATATATGCAAATAGTGAATTATTCTTTAGAATTTAGAATTACATGTATTCCATAATCTCTGATCTTGTCAGAATATATTCTTTAATACCGGTATGTAGCTTGCCTTCTGCATAATTTGGCCTCGTGTAGTGAAAGTAAAATGTATGTGACACATGTGTAATGTTAATTTCAAATGATCCCTAGTCGGCTCCAGGAACTATTCCATGTTTCACTGGTACAGCAGTGCCATTACAGCTCCTGCATCCGTTAACATCACTGGGTAAACCGATATTGATGATTATTTTTTTTTTTCATTTTCTTAATCTTTCTGGGTTAATTTTTTATTGAAAAGAAAGTTGGAATTTACCAGTGTGGAATAGGCCCATGGTCATGTATAAAGTTTTGAGCAGTTTGTAAAGCAGGCTAGGATTCCAGGAACACAACACAGCTTATAAACACTGCTGACAGAGTATTGTTGGTATTCATTTCCTATACTGTTGACATTGGTCGTCACATACAGTTGCCATTGATGATTGGAGATCATGTCAGATGATCACTTTCAGGTTTGCCATGTTTAAATATGTGGTAGATTATCTGCACAACATACATGAATTTCTTCAACGTATATTCCTTTTTTCATTCCGTATTTTAGGAATGTGGTGGAGAAATGAAGAGGTGGAACATCCGTGGAGGGTTTTTCAGCCAGGTATTACTGACAGACTGATGCTACAAGCATGGCAAGTAACATTTATATGTAAATTCAAAACCTGCTGACCATGTACCGGTATGAAAATCAAAATAGTCAGCCATGGATCTGCCATATAGCTTCTTTTTTGATAGTTTGCTTACACGTATACATGTACATGTAACCTTTATGCATTTTAGGTAGGCCTAGTTCATATCATAGAAAATCGGATCCGTCCAATCCGAGTTCAGTAATAGTACATGTATGTTCACATTTTGAATATGATCAAAATTTTACTAGAGCAGCCATAATAACTGTATAGTTATCAGTGACTTGAATTATCACATCATGACTAATGTACATAACATTTGCCTGTATTGGACATCTCTATTTTTACATCTTTAATAGAAAAGAAAACACTAGCAGAAATCAGACAAATGATACCCAGTCAGGTGTCCTTTCAATGAGAAAAAAACACAGGATGACTCTTTTTCCTCTGGTTTTTACCCCTCGACCATTTTGGCCTCTGGGGTATTGTCGTCGCCATGTACGTCCGTCCGTTACCGCATTTTAGGCAAAACCGCTTGAGACACAACCACCAAATTTTCAACACTTATTTATATAGTGCTAAGTCAGACGCCTATCGAAAATGGCTTCCCTCTGCCCATATTTTACAGAGTTCTGCCCCTTTACAGATTTTTTAATTTCTATTTCTGTGCTATATGCCTGAGTGTAACCAACTATATCTGCAGAAAGTGTGTTCAGTATAGCTACTATATTTTGGAAACTTGTTTGTATTGTTGTATTCTACAAGCCAACGAAGGATTACTCGCCTCGGCTGTAGCTGAATGTACAAGTTATATCTGCAGATCTGTCTTCGGTACAGCTTATTCGTCTTGGTTCTTATTTCACAGAGTGCTAAGTCAGACACCAATCAAAAGTGGTGCCTCTCGGCCCATACTTTACAGAGTTATGCCCCTTTACAGATATATTAATTTCCATTCCTGTCCTATATCCCTGAATGTAACCAACTATATCTGCAGAACTGTTCGATATAGCTACTATATATTTTGGAAACTTGTTTATATTGTTGTATTCTACAAGCCAACAAAGGATTACTCGCCTCGGCTTATGGAGTTATGCCCCTTTCAGATGTAGTAATCTTCGATTTTGCTATATGTAGTTGAATGTACAAGTTATATCTGCAGATCCGTGTTCGGTACAGCTTATTTGTCTCGATTCTTATTTTACAGAGTGCTAAGTCAGACGCCTGTCGAAAGTGGCATCGACCCATATTTTACAAAGTCATGCCCCTTTACAGATATATAATTTTTCTATTTCTGTCCTATATGCCTGAATGTAACCAACTACCGGTATATCTTAATCATCCCACATAGAACTGTCTCTTCCCCAATTCACACTACACATGGGTCTCAATCACTTGGGGAAAGCCAAGGGGTTTTGATTAGATCAATCTCATGTTAGATCGAGGAGCAATCCCGTGCATCGTTTGTTCAGACTGGAGTTTGGATGGTAGCCCTATATTATCTATATACGTAAGTCTTCTAATAATTCAATCACAGGAAGTCGAACGTGAGATTGAGAATAACGGTCAAGGTCATTTGACCTGGAATTCTCCCTGCTGGGGTCACTTGCTAATAACGCCCCGCGAACAAAGGCTTCCTCTCAAAAAACTGGATAACGGAGATCACACTTCCCCACCGTGCACAAACTGACAATGGACGCCATTTTTCAACATGGACTAATTAGGTAATCGGCTCTATCCGACAATAAAACAACCCCTCCCAACTCTCTGTCTATTGTTTTTATCGAGTTCGGCAATGAGTTTGATTGCCGTGAAGAGCTCATCCGTCTGCAATCAATCTACAAACATCAACGGTCGTTTGAATTCCTTGTCTCTACCGCCATGATATTCATACGGGTCACGTGACCAGCAGGCTACGAAATGGCCGCGACAAAACAGAGCGTTGATGTTTGTAGATTGATTGCAGACGGACGAGCTTGCATGGAATCTGGCCAGTGGCTCATAGTTGTGCATCGTAGAGTTTTTTCCGAGTTCCGGTATCATTTTCAAGAGTTATGGCCCTTTTTCTGAAATCCCTGTGAATGGGACTTGTCCGGGCTGGGTCTTGGTTAATATTGTATGAACAAGTATGAAATTTGCATGTCAGTGCCCCACAGTTGTGCACCGTAAAGTTTCTCCCCGTTCCGCCTATATTTTCAAGAGTTATGGCCCTTGTTCCTGAAATCTCCGTGAATTGGGACTTGTCCGGGCTGGATCTTGGTAATATTGTATGGACAATTATGAAATCTGCAGTGTATGTGGTCAGTGCCCTGTAGTTGTGCAATGTGAAGTTTCTTCGCGTTTCGCATATATTTTCAAGAGTTATGGCCCTTTGTTCATCAAGTCTTTGTGAATTGGGACTTGTCCAGGCTGGATCTCGGTTAATATGGTATGGACAAGTATGGAATTTGCAGGATATGTGGTGAGTGCCCTGTAGTCATTTTTGAAGGACAAATTTTACAGGGCACGCAATATCAGTATCTCGTCATTTGCAGAGCTTTATTAGAAGCCTAGGCCTGACAGCCAGAATATGATGTCAACTTTCCCATCCACTGCCTCATGAATTACCAGTATTGCATAGCCTGGCCTTATAGACCATTTCGATTTAGTTTTCACTCTGACTAACCTTAATAAAACTTTTGATTTTTACAGAATGTTGTTGAGAAGTACAGAATAAGACGAGCAAGTAACATTCCCCTTGGCATGCTTGGTGATCCTGACATCTGTTTACCCTGATAGACCAATAAGCGAAGAGAGGTGCTATAAAGATATTATCCTGCAGGTGCCAGTTGCTCCAAGTGAAGTGAAAATGATTACTTGGACTTCAGTGAACACGGGAAAATATTACTAAGTGAAAGGACCACTAGAGATATCAATCTCGAATCCAGTCATCCGGTCCTGTTCTCCCTACAGACTCTGGTTGCACGGTCAGCATTACAGCTTCCTATTGGATAATGCACGAACGCATAGAACATGGAACATAACGTAGACATATCTGTGGAGATCATGCATGTGACCCGACGTCACACAGGTGACGCGTTTGAGACGTGACATCGTCTGTTTGTATTGTTGCGATTAATTTTCAATTATGACGTTATGTCGGTGTTGTTGTTGTTTGACATTTCGCAAAGGATCACGGGACCAAGAATCTTGGCAAATCGAACGACCGTGTTAACAGGAGACAGATGAAGTTTGTTCTTGATATGTCCTACATGTAAACTGTGGCAACAAAGCTTAAGGTACCACTGTTTCATGTTACACCCATGTTGCGTTTGATGGACTGAATATTACACTTGTTCATGGACTGTTTTATTACCCCTCGGCCAATTTTGGCCATGGGGTATTGTCGTCTTGTATGTCCGTCTGTCCGTACGTGAGCGAGATAGCCGGAGAACGGTTCCACTGAAGAATTCCAAATTTGGTATGCTTATTTACCTAGTCAAGGACCAGAAGCCTATCTAATTGGGACCTGATTGGGTGAAAACCTTGGCGGCCATCTTTAATTTTATGTGAAATGGATAATGATCCATAACTCGGAAACCATTCAACTGTTCAATACGAAAGTTGGTATACATCATCGATACATCAAGCAACTTTAAATGAATTACCAAACCGGCTTTTCTGATTAGCTGGAAATCCTGGAGGCCATCTTTAATTTATGCGAAATCGATAATGATACATATCTCTGTTACCATTCAGTTGTTTTATATGAAAGTTGCTATACATCATCGATACATCCAGATACTTTGAATCGGGACCTGATTGATCGAAAACCTAGGCGGCCATCTTTAATTTATGCAAAAACTTTAATGATATATATCTCTGATCTAATTTAAGTGTTCTATAACAAACTTAGTATACAGCATCAATGTATCAACTGACTTGCAATGAATAACAACGTCAGTTCCTCTGAGTGGGGGGAAGGATGGGCGGCCATCTTTAATTTATGCAAAATCAATAATGATCTCGTTCTCTGGCGTTCAAGTGCTCGATGTAAAATTTGGTATACATCATCGATGCATCAAGAGACGACAAATGACAGTTCTGGTTTCTCTGATTAGGCGGAAACCTTGGTGGCCATCTTTAATTTATGCAAAATCTTTAATGATGTATATCTCTGATACCATTTCAGTGTTCTATACGAAACTTGGTGCACAGCATCAATGTATCAAGAGACTTTCAATGAATAACCACATCAGTTCCTCTGAGTGGCGGGAAGGATGGGCGGCCATCTTTAATTTATGCGAAATCATTAATGATCTCTATCTCTGATACTGTTCAAATGCACGATGTAAAATTTGGTATACATCATTGATCATATTGATGCATCAAGGAATTGTAATGATGTAATGAATACCGGTTTCTCTGATTGGACGGAAATCTTAGGGGTCATTTCGAATTGGAAAACTTTTGATAATCTGTATATTTGTGACTTGACTGCTTGGTGTTCCTGACATCTTGGTTCAAATTGAATACATTATGAATGTATGGGTTTTTTTGATGCGCAGCTTCGTATTAAAGGTGAAATGCAAAGGTATTAAAAGTAAGAAAAAAGCATTTCCCTTTCCTTTTTATGATGATAATAAATTATACAACCATCAATGAACGAAATCTGGTGATAAGTTTTATTTTTTAAAGAGAAATAAAACATGTGTATGATCAGCGGCTTTAAAACATGGCATCGCTTATCTCCCCTTGACTCGGAGCTTTTCCATCAGAAAAAAATGGCGGCTAACATGAATGTAGACAACGACAGTGATGCAGAGGAATTTTCTTACACTTCTTCCTCTTCTTCTGACGAGGAATTAAGAAGAATTCACGGCAGTGGTTAATGCAGGGGTGCCCCTGCCTTACCAACACGAACCTATTGTGAACAAAACAAAGAAACTTCAGACAACGATAGAATCAGTGACACTGCAGGTGCCGTGGGCGACAGTCATACCGAGAGAATCGGAAATATAGATTGGTATATTCCGACTTTTTCTTTTATCCCCCATAGCGAATGATCACCAACCTGTGATATGTTTCAGTGAACGTGAATGACACAAGTAAAGGCTTCGTGAGCAATAGCCTAGCTTATCTATGTGAGGTATTTCCATACAATGCAGCTACATCATGTTGTGCAGACTGTGCTGGTTCCACTGCTACGTCACGTATCGCAGCGCCCCCAGGGGGAGGTAATCATGTGCGGATCGAAATTTCGTAAATAATACTGCTTTACATTTTTTAGTTTTTAACTTCATTAGGCTTAAGCAAATGTTTTAAAACTGAAATGAAGTTAATATACACATTATTTCTCCAATCTTACTGCAAATATCAAATGATGTAGACGAACCTTTGCATTTCACCTTGAAAGTATTTAGTTTAATGTGTTTACATTAGAGTAGAATGGCGCCAGAATCATCCATTGTTAACTTGTTGGTTTGACATCTTATTCTCCAATGCACTGATATTTCAGGATCAAAGAACTGTATACCAATCTGAATGTAAATAAATATTGAACATTTTACCACTGACTTTTCTTTTGTATAAACTAACATTTCCGCTTATTTTCCGCACCGCTCTATTCAGGTATTTCATGTTTCCAGCCTGTTTCCGTTCTGTTTCTATTGCGGAAACCAACAGAGTGTTACAGTTTCCAACCAGTTTCAATCCTGTTTCCGGCCCACTTTCGACATGATTTCCGCTGCGGAATCTTGGCGGAAACAGCTTGGGAACTGTAACTATTCCGCACCTCCGGAATCCTGGGTTCCGCTCGGTTTCCGCTTGGCATGCTCCATGGTTTCCGTGGTTTCCGCCCAGTTTCTGTCCAGTTTACAATTTGGAAACTTAGTCGGAAACTAGGCGGACACGGTCTGTTTCCAACCTGTTTCCGCTTATTTTCCGCACAGCTCTATTTGGATATTTCATATTTCCAGCCCGTTTCCGCACAGCTCTATTTGGATATTTCATATTTCCAGCCCGTTTCCGCGCTGTTTCCAGTGCGGAAACCAGTGTTACAGTTTCCAACCGGTTTCAATCCTGTTTCCGGCCCAGATTCCGCATAATTTCCGCTACGGAATCTTGGCGGAAACAGCTTGGAAACTGTAACACGTCCACTATTCCGCACCTCCGGAATCCTGGGTTCCGCTCAGTTTCCGCTTGGGGTGCTCCATGGTTTCCGCCCAGTTTCTGTCCAGTTTACAATTTGGAAACTTAGTCGGAAACTAGGAAACTGGTTGGAAACCTTTTAAGCACGGTCTGTTTCCAACCTGTTTCCGCTCAGTTTCTGCTTGGCATGCTCCATGGTTTCCGTGCAGTTTCCGCCCAGTTTCTGTCCAGTTTACAATTTGGAAACTTAGTCGGAAACTAGGCGGAAACTGGTTGGAAACCTTTTAAGCACGGTCTGTTTCCAACCCGTTTCCGCTTATTTTCCGCACAGCTCTATTTGGATATTACATATTTCCAGCCTGTTTCCGCACTGTTTCCAGTGCGGAAACCAGCAGAGTGTTACAGTTTCCAACCGGTTTCAATCCTGTTTCCGGCCCAGATTCCGCATAATTTCCGCTGCGGAATCTTGGCGGAAACAGCTTGGAAACTGTAACACGTCCATTATTCCGCACCTCCGGAATCCTGGGTTCCGTTCAGTTTCCGCTTGGCATGCTCCATGGTTTCCGCCCAGTTTCTGTCTTGTTTCTGTCCAGTTTACAATTTGGAAACTTAGTCGGAAAGTAGGCGGAAACTGGTTGGAAACCTTTTAAGGACGGTCTGTTTCCAACCTGTTTCCGCTTATTTTCCGCACAGCTGTATTTGGATTTTTCATATTTCCAGCCAGTTTCCGCGCTGTTTCCAGTGCGGAAACCAGCAGAGTGTTACAGTTTCCAACCGGTTTCAATCCTGTTTCCGGCCCAGATTCCGCATAATTTCCGCTGCGGAATCTTGGCGGAAACAGCTTGGAAAGTGTAACACGTTCACTATTCCGCACCTCCGGAATCCTGGGTTCCGCTCAGTTTCCGCTTGGGGTGCTCCATGGTTTCCGTGCAGTTTCCATCTTGTATCTGTCCAGTTTACAATTTGGAAACTATGCGGAAACTGAGCGGAAACTGGATGGAATCCGGTTGTTTCCACCCAGTTTCCGCCCTGTTTCCGAATTCGGAAACTGGCACATTTCACCCAGTGATTGCCGGGCCGGAGAAAGGCCGCCGCCGAATTGGAGAAGTACCGCCGCCGAATTAGTACCGCCGCCGAATTTGTGCCGCCGCCGAATTTTTGCCGGGACCAGGCGGCCGAATATTATAGCATCATCATTGCATACATTTACACACACTTACATTCACATGTCCGGGCCGTGTTTACTCTACTTCGATCTCTATTCGGCATCAACCGTATTGCACAGTTGAACGAATATTGCGCTGGAAGTTAAGAGTATAGACGCTTATCGCTATGGTTATTCTTATTCTCTACCGTACGCCAGTACGGGCTCAGCTCTGGGAATTAACTAACGGCGTTAGAGTCGATAGCATGGCCATACATTAGCCGCATCTCTCTTTGCTTTCAACCGTATCGCACAGTTGTTCAAAGATTGCGCTGTGGTTCGTGTATCTATTAAGCTGTATCTGGTAAGGGATGCGAGTCCCTGTGAAGAAGATATAGCTAAAACATATCATACACAGTTCCTACATAAACAATTATTCATGCACACATGTACTTAAACCACAACCCACGGGTTGAAATACATTCATGCTAACACCCACAAGCTATAGGTTCGAGCCTATAAACGATTGCCCATTCACGCCCCCATAAGCATAGTCTCTCACCACCCTGTACATATATTGAGTAATTCGCGGCCAATGATAGATTACTACCGTCTCATACAGTAGTATATAGAGGGGGAATCCTAGACCTGATGCCCAGCTATTGCGGAAGACCCTGCAGTAGTATAGAGAGAGGGTTCAAGGGTCAACCGACCATACAGTAGTATAGAAGGAGGGTTCCTATAATAGTTGACCATACAGTAGTATAGAAGGAGGGTTCCTATACTAGTTGACCATACAGTAGTATAGAAGGAGGGTGGCGATTCCAGGTGCCCATACAGTAGTATAGGGAGAGGGTTACTAGACCAGGTGCCTGCCTATTCACCGTGTGTTATTGATGTCCGATCCTATGTGGACCGTATAGCCGTGAACTCTAGCCTTGATGATTCATCCTTGGAGCCGGGCCGCGGAGTGAGTCGCCGTGAGCGGGGTTGCTGAAGCCTGGGGGTGTATTCCTACGAGGGGTGCCGTCTGCTGCTGTGGTGAGCCGTGCAGTTGAATAGTCCTGCGGTGTTACAGAGAGACGGGCCGGTGCCGTAGAAGCCTTTGTACTGTGATAGTACTGTCGTGCCCAGGCCGTCCGCATCCATTGACGGTTATCAACGCTTGGAGGGGCTTAGTCGTGTAAGACGAGACACGACGACGACGAGAAGTCCATACCACCCGAGGGAGGAAGACCGGGGGAAGGAAGACACACGTCGGACATAACCACGGGAGGACCAGGTCGTGTAAGACGAGACACGACGCAGTGTTCATCCATACGGGAGTGAACGAAGACCTGGGGAAGGAAGCTAGACGTTGGACCTTTCCACGTATATCTGGGGAAGGACGATAGACGCTGGATCCTACTACAGAGCCCTGGGGAAGGAAGATAGAAGCTGGACCCATCCATGAGAGAACCGGTCGTGACCAGACTGTGGCTGTGACCAGGCCTGCTCGCGTTATAGCTAGGGTTATATATATTTTGTATATATTTTCTATTGAACTTCGGTTAAAGATAACTATAAGAGTACAGATAATTCATAGAGTAGGGATCTTCTTTGCAGGGATTATACGCTACCACGATTTGAATCCTGTATACCTGCTCAAAGAATTATATGTCAGTATTGCATTAATTTGCTTTGGTTGTCATTACAGGTCTTCCTTTCCAACCTCCTTGATCCAGACAAGGTGACAGGTTGAATCAAACTCCCTCGTTGGCCAGGATCAGTGCCCGAGTGCGTTCCCAGTAGCCTGACAGTTTGTCTTGGGGACCCTGCACACTCTGTGGATCTGAAACATCCATTATCCCACGTTATAGAAGTAGAAACGTTTCAACTGGTGGCAGCTGTGGGATGGCCAACGTCTGGGAGACGAAGGAAAGGAGACCAAGCTGGGCGGATAGCATGGATCCGGACCAGACAACCATGAATATAACTGGAGATTTCGGCGCCGAGTTACGACAACCGGGAGCCAGGGGTCAACCACCTGACAGAAGAGGAACCAGACGGAAGCTTTCCCAGATACCGATTCCTTGCAGACTACGTGACACGGGAAGAGGTGTTGGTTCCGGGCGATCGACTACAGCTACTCTGGCATCTGAGAATCTTCTTGACTTGTCCACGCAAGAACTCGATTCGGTGCTGTTGGAACCACCGGCCGACCTGACGCCACGATCTGAAGATCAACTGAGAGGGCGTGGGCCAGTGCCTGAACAACCCGACGTTGACCTAAGACGAGAGGTAGAAGACCAGCGTAATGTCTCAAATGCATTATGCACAGCGATGACCGCCATGATGGGACAGATGTCGACGATACTGAGAAATCAAAGTGCCAGTGAGGAGATGACTCCACCGAAGGCAGAAGATTACACTCATTCTGCGCCGGCCGGACCACTACGGGGTTGTGACGGAGCCGCATCGGGGGCGACGTCGAGGCGAGATGAGTCATCGCCAAGAAGACGCCGGGAAGAACCACCTTCAGTTTCATGGGACCATCCGCTACAGACGTCCACGCCCATGGGGGAACCTAGACGGCCGAAAACGACAATGGTGAAGGCCGCTAGCTACGATGGTACCACGCCATGGCGGGATTATTTGGCTCACTTCGGGCACTGCGCCGTGATCAATGGATGGACCTACCAACAGCAGGGTCAATACCTAGCCGTCGCTTTAAGGGGGTCAGCGCAACAGGTGTTAGCCAGCCTTAAGTCTGCACCAGGAAGTACTGACTACGACCGCTTGAAGGAAGCCTTGGAGAAGCGATTCTCCCCGCCTAATCAGATGGATATGTACAAGGCACAGCTGAGGTCTAGACACCGTGATAGGGAAGAAGATCTTCCGGGCTTGGCTCAAGCACTAATCCGCCTGGCACAGCTGGCCTATCCCGACGCCGGAGACGATGTTCAGGATACCCTAGCCAAGGATCAGTTCCTGGACGGCATCGTGATGAGCTGGGATTTCAAGTCTGGCAGACACGCCCCAAGAACTTGGATGCGGCAGTACATGCGGCTGTTGAACTGGAAGCATTCAAGAGATATCGTCGACATGAAACATGGGCAACAACCAGAGCTGTTCATGGCGAGAAGAAGATGGGAACGGAGACTCAGCATCTGAGAGAAATGAAGCGGTTATTGGAACAGCTTCAGCGAGACACTGAACCACCGCAACGGCAACGGCCACGACGATACCGATCGAGATGGGGGCATAGACGTGGCCGACAACGACCATACGGTAACCGAGACTGGACACCAAGGTGCTGGACGTGCGGTAAACATGACCATTATCGAGCGAATTGCCCCGAAGTCCGTAGACGAGATGATTCCCGACCGTTGGATCCACCAAAAACGTCTTTGGCGGCACCAACGTTTCAACTGGTGGTGGACGATACGAGAACTTTTCATCACAGTTACAAGCCGGGTGATCAGGTTTGCTTGAGAGGGTCTTTTGTTGTGAAAGAAGCCCTGAATGATGAGACATATCGCATCGCCGACGAGGCTGGTGGCCTCCGGGTGGTCCATCATGATCTGCTTAAGCCCTTCTACACCAGAGAGACGTCGGACAGTGAGACCACCGAGTCCACAGAGAATGACGGGGGTGTCAAATCTGAGAATGACTCCGAGCCCGCGACGGTCTTTCCATATCCGGTGGAGCATCCAGCCGCAGTGAGATCTCCAGCACCTCGACAGACGAGAAGTGGACGGAGAACCCGGCGTCCTCCAAGATTGGCAGATTACGAGGTTGGATTACCGCCTGATCCCCCTGTTGATGTCGAGTCACCTCTTTCGGAAGAGCAGATGGCCTTGCCGGAGACGTGGAGCCCTCCACGAACGACTCATTGGAGGCGCTTTGAGGACTACGTTTTAGCCTGCAAGTTGACAGGAGGTGCACGACCATATGGAAATATGATTGATGACCGCGATCGTCCAGGGATGACCTGTGGTGCAGGTCCGACCTCCAAGTACCCCTGTGGACGACGAACACAGGATGGGCGATTCTGAGGCTTTACTGCCTCAGATGCATGATGCATGACTCCAGCAACAGACAGCTGTGGCCTGCTGTGGACCTGATGTCCACTTCAGGTGACGACGACTTGGCCAGGAAGTCAAGAAGACCGTCGTCCTGTAATTTTGTTGTATATACGCTGTACATATGTTCTGTTCTGCACACCCGTGCTACTGGTAGCGTGACGAGAGCCATGACGAGGGCGTCATGATCTTCGAAGGCGGGGGTAGTGTAACGAAAGTGCAGAATGACAACGACCCCTTGGGATCCCCTTTAATCAGCCACTGCTTGTGTTCTGACACGTGACTACTGTGAAATCGAAAGTTACATTGTGTTTATGTGTGCGGTTGACTTACCTGATGGAATTCAACGCTGTAATTTGCCTAGAATGAACTATAATAATCCGGGAGACAGACAATGCCTCGAAATCCCGGCGAAGTTATCTCAAACGACCAGTCTGGACGGTGGAAGGGACTCTGGTAAGCCCACTCGCTTCGCTGAAAATGACGTCAGTCAGGAATGCGGAAGTCGATTTCGGTGAATATGTAGATGAGGGACAGTGAACTTTGCGGTCCTCGTATGAATTAACTAGAGGGAGTTGGAAGCTGAGATTTACCAGTTATGTCCGTTATGAATTATGGTTTGTTCCTCCATAGCCATATTTATCCAGCGAAGTCCAGATAAATTGTTCGGGGGAAGTGTGGTGTAAGTGACAATAAAGAGGGCGCTGGCATCGTCGACTTGTTCTACCTTTATCTGCAGGAGAACGGTTCTGTTTCTACCTTTATTCACAGAAGAGCGGTAGCCCTATATAAGCCGGACCCGAGCTGAAACGAGGGAGACCAGCAGAAACATCGAGGTGAGAGCACACGCCAAATCTATTGGGGAGAAGAAATCCAATACATTGCCGGGCCGGAGAAAGGCCGCCGCCGAATTGGAGAAGTACCGCCGCCGAATTAGTACCGCCGCCGAATTTGTGCCGCCGCCGAATTTTTGCCGGGACCAGGCCGCCGAATATTATAGCATCATCATTGCATACATTTACACACACTTACATTCACATGTCCGGGCCGTGTTTACTCTACTTCGATCTCTATTCGGCATCAACCGTATTGCACAGTTGAACGAATATTGCGCTGGAAGTTAAGAGTATAGACGCTTATCGCTATGGTTATTCTTATTCTCTACCGTACGCCAGTACGGGCTCAGCTCTGGGAATTAACTAACGGCGTTAGAGTCGATAGCATGGCCATACATTAGCCGCATCTCTCTTTGCTTTCAACCGTATCGCACAGTTGTTCAAAGATTGCGCTGTGGTTCGTGTATCTATTAAGCTGTATCTGGTAAGGGATGCGAGTCCCTGTGAAGAAGATATAGCTAAAACATATCATACACAGTTCCTACATAAACAATTATTCATGCACACATGTACTTAAACCACAACCCACGGGTTGAAATACATTCATGCTAACACCCACAAGCTATAGGTTCGAGCCTATAAACGATTGCCCATTCACGCCCCCATAAGCATAGTCTCTCACCACCCTGTACATATATTGAGTAATTCGCGGCCAATGATAGATTACTACCGTCTCATACAGTAGTATATAGAGGGGGAATCCTAGACCTGATGCCCAGCTATTGCGGAAGACCCTGCAGTAGTATAGAGAGAGGGTTCAAGAGTCAACCGACCATACAGTAGTATAGAAGGAGGGTTCCTATAATAGTTGACCATACAGTAGTATAGAAGGAGGGTTCCTATACTAGTTGACCATACAGTAGTATAGAAGGAGGGTGCCGATTCCAGGTGCCCATACAGTAGTATAGGGAGAGGGTTACTAGACCAGGTGCCTGCCTATTCACCGTGTGTTATTGATGTCCGATCCTATGTGGACCGTGTAGCCGTGAACTCTAGCCTTGATGATTCATCCTTGGAGCCGGGCCGCGGAGTGAGTCGCCGTGAGCGGGGTTGCTGAAGCCTGGGGGTGTATTCCTACGAGGGGTGCCGTCTGCTGCTGTGGTGAGCCGTGCAGTTGAATAGTCCTGCGGTGTTACAGAGAGACGGGCCGGTGCCGTAGAAGCCTTTGTACTGTGATAGTACTGTCGTGCCCAGGCCGTCCGCATCCATTGACGGTTATCAACGCTTGGAGAGGCTTAGTCGTGTAAGACGAGACACGACGACGACGAGAAGTCCATACCACCCGAGGGAGGAAGACCGGGGGAAGGAAGACACACGTCGGACATAACCACGGGAGGACCAGGTCGTGTAAGACGAGACACGACGCAGTGTTCATCCATACGGGACCTGGGGAAGGAAGCTAGACGTTGGACCTTTCCACGTATATCTGGGGAAGGACGATAGACGCTGGATCCTACCACAAAGCCCTGGGGAAGGAAGATAGAAGCTGGACCCATCCATGAGAGAACCGGTCGTGACCAGACTGTGGCTGTGACCAGGCCTGCTCGCGTTATAGCTAGGGTTATATATATTTTGTATATATTTTCTATTGAACTTCGGTTAAAGATAACTATAAGAGTACAGATAATTCATAGAGTAGGGATCTTCTTTGCAGGGATTATACGCTACCACGATTTGAATCCTGTATACCTGCTCAAAGAATTATATGTCAGTATTGCATTAATTTGCTTTGGTTGTCATTACAGGTCTTCCTTTCCAACCTCCTTGATCCAGACAAGGTGACAGGTTGAATCGAACTCCCTCGTTGGCCAGGATCAGTGCCCGAGTGCGTTCCCAGTAGCCTGACAGTTTGTCTTGGGGACTCTGCGCACTCTGGATCTGAAACATCCATTATCCCACGTTATAGAAGTAGAAACGTTTCAAAAGAAACTACTTTGAATCACATTGTGTTTCATTAATATGGCACTTGTACGGCTGAAAATAAGAGAATGGTGCAGGTTTTCCACCCTCTTATAGTCTCTCTCGTGCTTCCTTACATGAAGTATCCACCCTGCATTGGGAATTCGTTAGGCCTCTATGGGGACGTACGGTTGCTTTCGGGAAGGCGTCGTTGACCCACGACACAGTCGTGACCTTCACGCTCGGCGGCGTCTACCCCACGCTACAGACCCGAGAGGCGAATGAACAGGCTCAGTGTTGGTAAATGCAATATCATACAAATGAATGAAGAGTTTACAGATTCTCAGATAATATATTATTGTGAAGATATATTCCCAGACGAATGTAGTCTGGATGTACAATGTTATTCGGATGTCAGCTGTGCCGATAAACAGTGTATGTAATTATAAACTGAAGCCTTCGTGTGTGTATAATATAATATACAAACAGAAGTTGTTACTCACGGACTTTAAGCAAATGCACTAAGTGCAAGTTCTGCGTAGTTGGCACTGAAATGTTTATAATTAGTGAGGCATGTGTGATATATGATTAATCAGTCAACGCTATGGAAAGATATTCACTTGTCAACTCAGTAAACTACAGCCTATGCCAGCTTGGACCGGAGTCACGACATGAAATGCCACGACCTGGTCTCTCAAGCATAAACCGTCGATTAGCAAGCTATATGTCCCTGTGTCTAAAACTTCCCCATCGTAAGAACTATCCATTTAAATCACCTATCCTTAGACAGACAACATCGACCCGAACTGTAAATAGCTGTCTGTGGACTTCTATCCCCGAAGCTCGCAGTAAATCCGGGTCATTCCCTCATGTAAGAAGTCACGGGAGTGCTGGTACATGCAGTACATGGAAATGGCAGCCATGCAGTGGACTTCAGATCAATATTACAATTATAGTATATTGTTGCTCATAATACACAAGGCATTCTCTCAGTCGATGACACCACGGAGCATACTATAGATTAGGCCTCATGATGAAACTATACAGGTACAGTACAGTACAACGCAGGACTTCAAGTCAGATCCTAATTTATCTTTTTCTCAGCGTAACTGCGTAATTCCAGCTGTAACCCTCTCTTTTTCTGACAGCGTAACTGCGTAACTCCAGATATAGATCTCTCTTTATGACAGCGCAACTGCATAACCTCGTCGAAGGACCATTTCCTTTTTGCTCGGCGTAACTGCATAACTTTGTCAGACCATTTCTGTTTTGCTGACAGCGTAACTGCGTAATTTCGGATCTAGACCTCTCTTTTCCTGAGAGCGTAACTGCGTAACTTTAGATGCACCGTAGACATCTGTTTCTGACAGCGTAACTGTGTAAATTCGGAGATGGATTATTTATTTCCTCAACGTAGCTGCGTAACTTGGTCAAACTCTTTCTCTTATTCTCAGCGTAAAGTTCTGCTGGTCTCCAGTGATGGACCAATTCATTTTACTCACAGCGTAACTGCGTAACTTCGTCAGACCCATTCTCTTTTGCTCGGCATAAATGCGTAACTTGGCTCTAGACCTCTCTTTTACTGAGAGCGTAACTGCGTAATTTTAGGTGTACCATAGACATCTTTTTCTGACAGCGTAACTGCGTAAGTTCAGCTGTGAACCTCTTTGCATGCGGACAGCGTAACTGCGTAACTTCACCCATGGACCATTTATTTTTGCTCTGCGTAACTTTATTAGACCCTTTCTGTTTTGCTCCTCACAAATACATGTACCATAACATGATTTGAGGCTTTCCCTTTTTGTCAGCGTAAGTCCAGGGATAAATCAATTCATCTTTTCTGACAGCGTAACTGCGTAACTCCAGATATAGATCTCTCTTTATGACAGCGTAACTGCGTAACCTCATAGAAGGACCATTTCCTTTTTGCTCAGCGTAACTGCGTAACTTTGTCAGACCCTTTCTCTTTTGCTCGGCGTAAATGCGTAACTTGGTTCTAGACCTCTCCTTGACTCGAGAGCGTAACTGCGTAATTTTAGGTATACCATAGACATCTTTTTCTGACAGCGTAACTCCGTAAGTTCAGCTGTGAACGTCTTTGCATGCGGACAGCGTAACTGCGTAACTCCATTCATGGACCATTTATTTTTGCTCTGCGTAACTTTATTAGACCCTTTCTGTTTTGCTCCTCACAAATAACATTAACTTGATTAGAGGTTTTCCCTTTTTGTCAGCGTAAGTGCGTAAGTCAATTCCTCTTTTCTGAAAGCGTAACTGCGTAAATCCAGATATAGATCTCTGTTTATGACAGCGTAACTGCGTAACCTCGTCGAAGGACCATTTCCTTTTTGCTCAGCGTAACTGCGTAACTTTGTCAGACCCTTTCTGTTTTGCTCAGCGTAACTGCGTAATTTCGGATGTAGACCTCTCTTTTCCTGAGAGCGTAACTGCGTGACTTTAGGTGCACCGTAGACATCTGTTTCCGACAGCGTAACTGTGTAAATTCGGCGATGAATTATTTATTTCCTCAACGTAGCTGCGTAACTTCGTCAAACCCTTTCTCTTTTTCTCAGCGTGAAGTTCTGCGTATCTCCAGTGATGGACCAATCCATTTTACTCACAGCGTAACTGCGTAACTTCGTCAGACCCTTTCTCTTTTGCTCGGCGTAAATGCGTAACTTGGCTCTGGACCTCTTTTTTCCTGAGAGCGTAACTGCGTAACTTTAGGTGCACCGTAGACATCTGTTTCTGACAGCGTAACTGTGTAAATTCGGTGATGGATTATTTATTTCCTCAACGTAGCTGCGTAACTTCGTCAAACCAAGTTCTGCGTATCTCCAGTGATGGACCAATTCATTTTACTCACAGCGTAACTGTGTAACTTCATCAGACCCTTTCTCTTTTGCTCGGTGTAAATGCGTAACTTGGCTCTAGACCTCTCTTTTACTGAGAGCGTAACGGCGTAATTTTAGGTGTACATGTACCATAGACATCTTTTTCTGACAGCATAACTGCGTAAGTTCAGCTGTGAAGCAGTCTTTACATGCTGACAGCGTAACTGCGTAACTCCATCCATGGACCATTTATTCTTGCTCTGCGTAACTTTATTAGACCATTTCTGAGGGGGGGGGAGGCTTTCCCTTTTTGTCAGCGTATGTGTGTTAGTCCAGGGATAAATCAATTCCTCTTTTCTGACAGCGTAACTGCGTAACTTCGTCAGACCCTTTCTCTTTTGCTCGGCGTAACTGCGTAACTTGGCTCTAGACCGCTCTTTTACTGTGAGCGTAACTGCATAATTTTAGGTGTACCGTAGACATCTTTTTCTGACAGCGTAACTGCATAAGTTCAGCTGTGAACCTCTTTGCATGCGGACAGCGTAACTTCATCCATGGACCATTGAATTTTGCTCTGCGTAACTTATTAGACCCTTTCCGTTTTGCTCATCATAGTTCTGCCATTTCTCCAGATAATTATATTTCAAATTAGGTCAATCCAATATGGCTGCCAAAGCTTTTGACTAATCACCATCTTGTCACTGTACTGCATATGTATGCAACATATGATATAAGAGCATTTGGAGTTATCAGCACAGACGGTAAAGGGCTTAAATATGCACGTGTGCATCATTTTTCAGCCTACATGTATATATGAGTGTAACCCATCAAAACATTGTATTAACTAGAATTTGACCTACCTTGATGAAATAGTACGTTTTGATGAAGTTGAATAGGTTTCAATAAAGTACTGTAGTGTACATTTGAACAGCCAAGCCATATCCCTACAGAAACTGCAACAACTAGAATTTGACCGTGATAAAATAGGCCAAGGTCAATGATATGGTTATCCAGCTGATGGCCGATAGGAGCAATTATTGTCTGGATCCGATTGGGTGAAAACTATGGTGGCCATCTTTAATTTATGCGAAACCATTAATCTTGTGTATCTAAGATACCATTTCGCTGTTCAGTGTGAAACGTGGCATAGATCATCGATACATCAAGAAACTTTCAAGGACTCTATTTCCAGGTAACAGGCTGCATCTTCAGTCTGTCCCCGAACTCACGACCTTCGTGACAATAGCGAACCACTCTATCCATTCAACCACGGAATCACTCTACAAGAGACTGTCTTTAAAGTCTATTTATACTTCGCACATGTGCTTGTTTTACCTAGAAAAACTATGTCATCATCTGGTTTGTCTCTGGTAAGTCCTGCTCTCCTCCCCTGCACACCGCTCTTCAGTGCCGGAGGGAGACTTGAGTATGCAGTAAACCCACCAAGAGAAATATCAACCAGTTTAATATTGAAAAAGCTGAAAGTTTCTTAGCATAGATTATTACCTCATTTCGGTATACCTGCCAGGTATGAAAGCATACCGAAATGAGGTAAGAATCTATGCTAAGAAACTTTTAGGTTTTCAGTATTAAAGAGGTTGATATTTCGCTTGCTGGGTTCACCGCATTCTCAAGTCTCCCTCCGGCACTGAAGAGCGATGTGCAGGGGAGAAGATTAAGAACTATCAAACACAAACCAGATGACATCATAGTTCTTCTAGGTACAACAAGCGCATGTGCGAAGTATAATACACTTTAAAGACAGTCTCTTGTAGAGTGATTCCGCGTGATGTTAAACCCCTAACTCACGCATTCAGAGATGTACATCATTAAAGATTTTGCATGAATCGATGATGTGTATCGCTGAGTGAGTGAGTTAGGGGTTTAACATAGCGTTCAACACCTTGGAGGCCATCTTTTATTTATGCAAAATCTTTAATGATATATCTCTGACTGAGTTACATGTAGGGGTTTAACGTCGCGTTCAACACCATTTGGGTCATATAGCGATGATATACTATCTGCGATATGGTTAGCTGGACATGTGTGACTATCCATGTACAGCCATCATGTAGAGGAAATTAAACTTCCCCTTGTGGCAACAGACATGGTACAAGACTCGTGCCTCACCCTATTGGGGGCCATTTAAGTGTTCTATATGAAAGTTGAATAACCAAATCAGGTCCTCTGAGTGGCAGGAAGGATGGGCAGCCATGTTTAAGTTATGCAAAATCATTTATGATCTCTATCTCTGATACTGTTGAAGAAGAATTATGATGTCATCTGGTTTGTGAATTAATAGTTCCTGCTCTTCTCTCCTGCATACTGCTCTTCAGTGCCGGAGAGAGAGTTGAGTATGCAACCCGGACAGCGAGCCAAATATCAACCGCTTTACTAAAAGTTTCTTAGTGTAGTTTTTTACCTTATTTCGGTACCTTGGCAGCCATCTTAAATTTATGCAAAAACTTTAATGATGTTATTTCTCTGGTACCATTTAAGTGTTCTATACGGAACTTGGTATACAGCATCGATGTATCAAGAGACTTGTAATGAATAAATTACATGAGTTCCCCTGAGTGGTGGGAAGGGTGAGTGAGTGAGTGAGTAGGATTTAACGGTGGGAAGGATGGACAGCGATCTTGAACTTATGCAAAAGGCGTATTCCACGTAAAACTATACCACTTTCCGTCAAATTGTCTGTCTCACCGGAAAATGACATTTGTAACATTAAAAATGTTAAAAAACTGACTCCTGTGTCTTGTACTGTGTTTGCTAAACACACAAATGTTCATCATCCGAACGCATGGCACGATCATACGTAGAAACTTCTGCTCGTAGCCATGCGGTAACGGGTGCTATCTGAGTGTAATAGGGCGTTTCCCAAATGGTTACATCCGACTGGGCCCGTTACATCCGACATCGGTGCAATCACATTCATACAACGAAGACACACCTCCAGAAAGCGATTGATTGAAATGATCCCATGGTGGGCCTCGAAGTGCCCCCATCACAAAATAAAAAGCGTATCATTTTCCTGTGGTCTGCCACCGATTTTATTTTGTTTTCAAATATGTTAGGCCGTTTGTTTCTTAAGATAAACAAAGAAGCATGCTCCACTAGAGTGAGAAATAAAATAGCTAATTTGCACAACTTCGTTTTGGTCTCGCGTAGACTCCCCCAGTCTTGCGCCTCGTGAAACTGACATGTTTGCATGTGTGAGAAATATTTGAATACAGATAATTTCATTGGCTCGTTTAAATGGGGCCGACATTTGACCTCATGCTTTGGGAACAACTTTCGAACTGGATTATCTCCCTCTAGATAGATGGCGCCATGTGAAATACATGCCGAATCACAGCGAAAATCTAAGGGTAGTGTTAAGTGAAACGTGAAATGCCCTTAGAAAGCTAAGATGACAAATGTTGTGTAATGTATGCATATCTGAATATAAACAGTTTTACACTGCCCATTTCTTATCTGCAGTATAATAGAGAGACAGAAATGTAAATGTTACTAATGTCATTTGTTCTGTCATATGTCCATCCAACTTTATTTATAATATTCACCACAAAACAATTTATGTCAATTAAATTATTCAATTAAAGATTTACAGTGGTACTAGCTTGACCTTGAGATATATGTACCATTGCCAGTGTATTAAATACCAATACATCAATACTATGAGCATTTAAAAAACGTTTCTAATGTAATTTCCGTCCAACTCCCTTGATGGAAAGGACATTAGAACTTTTTTGAAAAGGCTCAATATTACAGCATGGGTGACGACATACACTGACAATGGTACAGATATATCAATATGCTTGGCCTAATTCCACTGAGCATATGCAAGTGCTTCTGTTATAAGAAATTTCTTGTACATTTCTTCAAATAGATTTTGACGGACAACTGACATTAGTAACACAAATGTTACTAATGTCATTTGTGTTTTGTTCCGCTAAACTAAAAACTGTACAAATAATTCATAGGGGCACTTGTTTATTTTCATCTTATGCAATTCATTGACACATTTTAGATAATAAGGTACAGGGAACTTTGTTTGTTTATGATGTCTTCCAAGTTATTGGTGTTACTAATGTCCTATTCCGTCAAGGACGGACAGAAATGGGAGTTAGTGGTACAGTTTTGCATGGAATCCGCCAAAATCATTTATGATCTCTATCGCTGACATCGTTCAAGTGCTTGATGTAAAATTTGGTATACCTCATTGATACATCAAGAGACATAGGATGAATGACAGAAGTTGTTTCTCTGATTGGGCAGAAATCTTGGCAACCATTTTTAATTTATGCAAAATAATTAATGATCTATATCTTTGGAAACTTTAAGTGTTCATTATGAAACTTGGTAAACATCATCGATGCATGAAGAGACAACGAATGACAGAACCAGTTTTCTCTGATTGTTCGGAAACACACTTGGTGACCATTTTGAATTTATTCAGAATCATTAAAGATCTATATCTGATAATCCCTGGTTACTGTTGATGCACTATTGACTGTAAGCTTAGGCTGTGATTTACGATGAGCAGAAGAGAAATTATCTGAGAAAGTTACGCAGTTACGTGGAGATTAAGAGAAAGGATTCAGGGCTGAAGTTATGCAGTTACGCTAAAGGCCATTGTCACATGATTGGATGACCAGCCCTCATCTACATTTTGAGGGCAAATAATTAAAATATATGAGGGATTTACATTCTCATGAGTAATATTTACTCATTTTCCTCAAATTCGTATACAACTTGTTTGCAATTTAATAATTAATAATAATTAATTTTTAGCATCTATCATGCGTATTTAAAAAATCAAGGTACCGTAATGCTAAACAACCAATCAAGTGACAATGGCCTAACATAAAAGGGATTTAGGACTGGAGTTACGCACTTACGCCAAGAAGGGAGAGGATGGATTTATCCCTAGACCCAGTTACACAGACAAATAAGGGACATTCCCTGACGAAGTTACGCCGTTACGCTGTCCCAGAGAGAGATCCACAGCTGGAGGTACGCAATTACATTGACAAAATAGAAAACCAGTTACGCGGTCACAAACACAGGTCTACACCTGCAGTTACGCAGCAAAAAGAGAGAAAGGGTCTGATGAAGTTATGCATTTACGCTGAGTGAAAAATAATGGTCCATCAGTGATATTACACACTTACGCCATCACAGAGAGAGGTCTGCACCTGGAGTTACGCAGTTACGCTGTTAGAAGAAGAGCAGTTTCGCTGACAAAGAGAGATAGCCTCTAATGAAGTTACACGATCACAGAGAGGTCTATATCCCCAGTTACGCTGTGGAAAGAAAAAGAGTCTGACGAAGTTACGCATTTACGCGGAGTAAAAAAAGATGGTTCACCACTGAAATTATGTGGTTACGCTGTCACAGAGAGAGACCTACACCTGAAGTTACGCAGTTACGCTGTCAGAAAAAGAGCAAGGATTTATCCCTGGACTTACGCAGTTACGCTGACAAAGAGAGAAATCCTCTAACGAAGCTACACTGTCACAGAGAGGCCTATACCTCAAGTTACACAGTTACGCTGCAAAAGGAGAGAAAGGGTCTGATGAAGTTACGCATTTACGCTGAGTAAAAAATAATGGTCCATCAGTGAAATTACGCACTTACGCTATCACAGAGAGAGGTCTACACCTGGAGTTACGCTGTCAGAAAAAGAGCAAGGATTTATCCCTGGACTTACGCAGTTACGCTGACAAAGACAGAAAGCCTCTAACGAAGCTACACTGTCTCAGAGAGGCCTATACCTCGAGTTACGCAGTTACGCTGCAAAAGGAGAGGAAGGGTCCGATGAAGTTACGCATTTACGCTGAGTAAAAAATAATGGTCCATCAGTGAAATTACGCATTTACGCTGTGACAGAGAGAGACCTACACCTGAAGTTACGCAGTTACGCTGTCAGAAAAAGAGCAAGGATTGATCCCTGGACTTACGCAGTTACGCTGACAAAGACAGAAAGCCTCTAACGAAGCTACACTGTCTCAGAGAGGCCTATACCTCAAGTTACGCAGTTACGCTGCAAAAGGAGGGAAAAGGTCTGATGAAGTTACGCCTTTACGCTGAGTAAAAAATAATGGTCCATCAGTGAAATTACGCACTTACGCTGTCACAGAGAGAGGCCTATACCTCAAGTTACGCAGTTACGCGCTGGAAAAGGAGAGAAAGGGTCTGATGAAGTTACGCATTTACGCCGAGTAAAAAATAATGGTCCATCAGTGAAATTACGCACTTACGCCGTCACAGAGAGAGGTCTACACCCGCAGTTACGCTGTTAGAAGAAGAGCAGTTTGGCTGACAAAGAGAGATAGTGTCTAACGAAGTTAGATGTTCACAGAGAGGTCTATATCCACAGTTACGCTGTGGAAAGGGAGAAAGAGTCTGACGAAGTTACGCATTTACGCTGAGTAAAAAGAGATGGTTCATCACAGAAATTATGTGGTTACGCTGTCACAGAGAGAGAGCTACACCTGAACTTACACATTTACGCTGTCAGAAAAAGAGCAAGGATTTATCCCTGGACATGCTGGACATAAGCAGTTACGCTAACAAAGAGAGAAAGCCTCTAACGAAGCTACACTGTCACAGAGAGGCCTATACCTCAAGTTACGCAGTTACACTGCAAAAGAAGAGAAAGGGTCGTGCGTATGGGGCAAGAGTGATAATACAAGTTGCAGTACATCCTTTGTCAATTATAGTTTATTACCCCAAATCGATGCCAGCAATTTAGCGCTGGAGATAACACAGTGAAGCTGACAAAAAAATGATGGGATTCGGCGCTCTGTTGAGATCTACGTGCGTAGTTCAATCATGAACGTCGCTCGTCTGGGCTCTCTCCTGGAGAGAGCCCAGACGAGCGACGTTCATGATTGAACTACTACGTGCGGTGTACAGTACCTGTTGTTGTTGTTGTTGTACGTTATCCGTGAGAATCTACCTGTCTCTTGAGCAGACGATTTGTTTTGTCATGTACTTTGTGTTGAGATAATCTTTGCAGTGGATTACAGTACCCACCACTTTCTGCACCCATATTTAGGGTTCATATTTTTTCAAATCTTGGCCTAAGCTGTTTCCGAGTTCCAACCATCTTTCTGAGTCTGTCGAGGTAGCCCACCTACGTGGTTGAGTCGGGAACCAGCTTGTGTATTGATTGAAAATCAGCGCCACCTTGGTCGTGTGTAGCATGTGAAGGGAACTAACTCCACCAAATCAAATATTAGTTCAAACTACCACCTAACCATCGCCCCACCACCCACCCACCCCTGAATGTCAGAACATGTAGCTATAGCTTCTCTCGTGACTTCTTACATGAGGGATGAACCTAAATCCGGCAGTGTAAATCTCCCGTTATGGTCAGCTTCCCCGGTTTTACGGCAGCAGTTCGGCTATACACTCTGGTCAGCTCGTCTCTGCCGACGGCAGCAGTGAATCAAGCAGTAACTTACCCGGTAGTTCAGCATTCATGCGGTTAGGCTTCGGCAAGCTCGTCTCTCCTGACGCCGATAAAACTTTCCTGTTGATAATCCGTCCCAGCACAGGCCCACAAAACAAGAGTTTTGGGGGGTGTGGGCGGAGGTATTAGGGCGAAGTGTCGAAATATGGGGTCTCTATATATAACCCATGCTTTATATAAATCCACATCAAGGTATGAAACGGACTTTGGGTGAATCGAGAAATAAACGGTTTACCGCCAAACAAAATACATCAGCATATTCTACAAGTATCACTGTATATATTCCCGTCGTCAAATTAGTAAATTTGTGCAATTTTTTACCTTTGCCGGGCTGTCCATCCATCTAGGAACAGTTAGATTATGGCGGGCTTCGTTCTCAATTCTGATTGGGCAGTCGCGACACGCCTCCGGCAAGAGAGGTCAGGCACTGATCAGCTGTCGCGACTTACCAATCAGAATTAAGAACGAAACCCGCCAAAATCTAATGAGCGTGTGGCAAACGACCTCGTGCGTCTTACAATGTTCTCATCTAGTGGAAGGGAGACTACTTTGCAAGTAAAATCAGAGTTCAATGAGAGTTATCTCCCATTTCACCACACAGATTGAGCGACCATAAATTAGCAATAGAAGCCGAACAACGGCTGTGCAGCACATGTCTCCCTGTTGAGAATGAAATGCACTTTGTGATGTTTTGTATTAAATTTGCGTCAAGTAGTCATATTATTTGAGGCAATTACATCACTTTATCCAGCATTCGTGAACTGGACACATAATGAAAAGTTTGTATTATATAAATGTCTCGCCAGGACACAAGACTGACCGGGCAAAGGAGGTGTTCCGTTTGACCGTATTTTTTTCCTTAGTGTGTTGCGTTTATAAACCGAAAATATAATTTCCTCTCGTTTACTTTAAAAGTTATTAGCTTGAGAGAGAAAATACTGAATTTTCATATTCTCAGTTTTCACCGAGAAGAGATGTGTCAAAAACATATTACGAGTATTAGAAAATAAGCATTTGTTTGTTTTTGCAATTTTTGGCGATATTCTTGAAGGGAATTCCATTCATATATAAAATATGACACCTTTAACCAAAACGAGTCTTACATATCGAAATGCAGTGGGTTTGATCCAAAATGATACTGAAGAATCGTTTTGGTTAAAGGTGTCATATTTTCATGATATTGAAATATGCCAAAACGCTTGTAATGCTCTGAAAGGGTGTAGTTCACCGCCATTCGGCACATGATTCCTCATTTTGATAATTGTAACAGCTGCTTGGCCGAATGGTTACAGTGTCTGACTACAGATTAAAAGAAAACCAACATTTTGGTTCGAATCCCCAAATCCCCGAAATTTTTCTTCTTCATTTTTTCCTTTTTCTCCCATATTCATCATTTTGGACTTTAAGAGAAATAAAGACAGCGAACCCCTAACGCACATAATCCCTTATTTTATTATAGTTCGTCAATAGAATTGCACACAAACAACTCCACACACAGTCAGTATTTGAATATTCTGACGATCCAGCAGAGCAAAAAATTAATTGTTACACATATATAATTTCGTCTTAGGGCAGCGGAAAGTTGTAACTATGAATTGAAAAGTTATAAGGTTAACCTTGTCTTATATCAAGGCCTTTATTAAGGAAATGACCCTCAACAAGTGGTGACGCTTGCTTTCCCAATTGATTATGCATGTGCCAATATGTGCCAATGGTAACCGTACGAGAATATGAACCACAATTTCCCATTTGACTGGCCTCGCCTGTCTGACAAAGAGTTGGGGAATACCTGAGCATTACGTCACAATTTACCGGCCGGCTCGGAGCGAGACAATAGAGCAGCAGAGAGCGACTCTGAAGGGAACAAGCGCTGAATGAGCGCAAAGACCTCCGTCGAGGCAACAGGGTAGGGGAGTCTCGCCATGGTAGCTCTTTACAGAGGAGATGGAATCCAAGCGGTACGGTAGCGTGCGTATGCAAAAAGGGGATGTGGAGGTAAACTTAGAACGGTTTGATGGATTCTAAAATGTGGTGTGAAGATACTTTGTGGGATTCGGTAGATTTGCAGATTGACAACTATTGAATCGCAAAGAGAGGAAATGTTAACGATTTATTCATATGAACATTATAATACTGGGAAAACCACACTTCAGACATTACTTGATGAACATGATCAAAAGATAGACTACGATCTTTCCATGTCTGCATATTCCATATTATTTAAGAGGAAGCTCGAATATTATAAACCAAATATATAAATTTGGTGAAAAAGCTAAACGCTGAACTTTGCGAAATTTAAATTCTATATATCAACAGAAAAAGTGTCCAGTTCCAGCTTTCCATCTTACTTTCAAATTACATAAAGCTGGAATACGGGAGCAATGTAGAGCTTTCCATCTTTTTACTCAAAATTTTGTGAGTTGGAATGCGGGAATACGGGAGCGATGTCGAGCTTTCCATCTTCGACTATGAATTGTAAAAAAATGGGAAGCCACATTGTTAAGTGTTACACGTGGAATGATCCACAAAAGAAAATAATACAGAATGTCAAGTTGAACCTTCGAACCTGTGTGGTGCCGGGCGATTTCCGGACGGCCCCGGGCGACCGCTGGGCGGTCTCGGGCGGCACCCGGGCGGTCCCGGGCAGTTCCGGGCGATCCCGGGCGGTGTTTAGCAGGACCCAAATAAATACCCCGCCCCAAAGGGAATCGAATTTATCAGCAAAATTTAGAATAGTTCTTTTTAAACAACCAGGCCGGTGGATTATCAGGGCAAAGATTTGGTGTAAGACTCACGAAATATAACTGACAAAGGATCTGCTGGAAGTTATGTACTCTTACACAAAACTAGCCTTGCCGATATCAGTCCGTGCATTTGATATGCATCAACTTGGACTATTTGGTTGGCTTCGGCATAAGTCATCAGCCGACAAATACTTTCCGATATATAGTAATGACGGGCGGTATACTAGGAATCATTGTGTTGTAATGACATAAAATAGCCCCAAAAAACTTACCGGCAAAAAATCGCATCGTCCATCTGTACAAGCGGCCATGTTCAATCTTCTGCTAGACTACCAGCGCGAAGCAAAAAATTTTAGTACCCTCGAATAAAGAGACCCGGTGGAAGCGCTGCAAAGGATACACACCTTTTGTGACGTAAGCATTCATTTGTGTCCAAAATTTGTGTTCAAAATTTCGTCGGGAACCATGGCGATCCGTATTGGAAATCACACGAGTCGTGGGTTCCCCATATGACAATTATTTGGCGGGAGATTTCACGTTGCGCTCCTAGACCTCCGTCTGATCGACGGAGGTAAAAATATCCATCTAAAGCGAACACCTCCTTTGCTCTACCATTTGTATGTGGTTCAATGAACAAAGTAAAACTTAAGGTTCAGTGTTTCGCGTATTTAGATTACTATATGTATAAATACTTCTAGTCATATTATGAGTATTATGATTGTTATATTGCTGTTCAACTGTTAAATGTGGTCATCTTCATTTCATTTTTTGTACTCTGCTGCATTACTGGTGTCTGTACAATGACATTTGAATCTTGAATCTCGACATAACAAACACTGTCACAGAGATTTTATAAACCAAACTATCCACAATAACCGACTCTCACCCCTCCCGGAAATTATAAAAAAAATCAATTTATATTGAATCCCCACAGAGACAATGCTTCAAAAATAGCAAGCCAGGTACAGCGCATATGTACCAGTGAAGGCTCAATCTTAAACCTCCATCTAAAAACCGGCTGCACACTTCTAATCTTAACTTCTTTATGCAGCAAATAGCCTTCCAGAGTTTCTACAACACGTCGGTCGGAAACTTCTTTTCAAGGATTTTTCTAGACTTACGAGTACAATAATGAATTGTGCGGTACCGGTAATACTAGTATACCATACTGTTGGCTACATCCATACTAACTAATAATTACATTATATTGTTTGCCATAATTGTACGGTACCAGTAATAGTATACCATACTGTTGGCTACATCCATACTAACTAATAATTACATTATATTGTTTGCCATAATTGTACGGTACACCAGTAATAGTATACCATACTGTTGGCTACATCCATACTAACTAATAATTACATTATATTGTTTGCCATAATTGTACGGTACCGTAATAGTATACCATACTGTTGGCTACATCCATACTAACTAATAATTACATTATATTGTTTGCCATAGTGTACGGTACCAGTAATAGTACCATACTGTTGGCTACATCCATACTAACTGTGAATTACATTATATTGTTTGCCATAATTGTACGGTACCAGTAATAGTATACCATACTGTTGGCTACATCCATACTAACTAATAATTACATTATATTGTTTGCCATAATTGTACGGTACCAGTAATAGTATACCATACTGTTGGCTACATCCATACTAACTAATAATTACATTATATTGTTTGCCATAATTGTACGGTACCAGTAATAGTATACCATACTGTTGGCTACATCCATACTAACTAATAATTACATTATATTGTTTGCCATAATTGTACGGTACCAGTAATAGTACACCATACTGTTGGCTACATCCATACTAACTAATAATTACATTATATTGTTTGCCATAATTGTACGGTACCAGTAATAGTATACCATACTGTTGGCTACATCCATACTAACTAATAATTACATTATATTGTTTGCCATAATTGTACGGTACCGGCAATAGTATACCATACTGTTGGCTACATCCATACTAACTAATAATTACATTATATTGTTTGCCGTAATTGTACGGTACCGGTAATAGTATACCATACTGTTGGCTACATCCATAATAACTAATAATTACATTATATTGTTTGCCATAATTGTACCATTTTACGAGTCATGCTCTGGCAATATATATATTGTATTGTATTGTCTAAGGGTGTGACATATGCAACTATACCTTTTTTCATAGAATCACAGGTGAGCTGATTACTAAATAGGCAATACAGTTGGTGGTCAATATCATATACCAGAATGTTCCCCAAACCTTGCTGAATGTGAATATGACACCCCTTTGAACAAACAATGTAAATTGGAAAATATAATTACAGAAACAAAGCGTCTCGGCACTGCCAGCAGAAGTCAATAAAGAATAAACACACACCGTTGAAAGATGGTCCTAAAAATTGTATGAAATCACTGCTACAACAAAGACTATGTCAGAAAAGAAAACTCCATTGGAAAGTTTTTTTAAAAGATTTTTTATCATTTACTATGTCAAAATAATTGTCCATGGCAATGATAATTCGTGTCAGCGAATATGAAGGACAGTCCAGAGCTGTGTAGAGCTATTCAAGACAGACATGTGTGTCACACTCCTGCTACCAACCTGTGTTGGGTTGAAAAGCTAATAAATCTGAACCAGTTTATGCAGTCAGTGAGGGAAATGCCCTGGATTCTTTCTATTCAATCCGGAAGTGCCTATTGTGGTCCATTCATTCACAGCCTGTTGTGATTGTGCCTGGTTATGAAAGAAGCTGCATAATTAATTGCCAATTGAGTCACATATATGTGATTTGATCCACATGTCGGATACACAACATTTCTAGACTAAGACAATTACTTAAGTAAAAAAAAATTTAAAAATACTTCCCAAATCATATTTCATATCTAACATAGTCTTTGTTGTAAAACGTACTATACAGAATTTTATCAACTGCTTTTGAATATTGTATGTTGTGATTCTATGAAAAAAGGCATAGTTGCATATGTCACCCCCTTAATTCAATTCAATTCAATTCAATTTATTTGCAGTTGACGTCCATTAAGGACAGTGTACAAAACAATAAACAAAGTGACATTAAAATTTCAACATTAACACATTTATATCATATAGGTAGACGTACATGTATATATGATATAGACAGTCTCCGTTATTAGCTATAAGAGTGTTTCCTGTAATTAAAAAGAGAATTACAATTACTTTGCCGTCAGTATTTTTCTTTTACGCAACTCAACATGTATTTGCAAACACGAAGAGCCATAAAAGTGCTATTTGGATCAAGTATGAATTGAAATAATTCAGAGGTCGGAACAACCAGAGTATTAATATCTTGGAAAAACTGGTCGATACTTCATGTAAGGAAGCACGAGAAATCTCTGGGACCATACTTTTCTACAGCGGTGGGACGAAGATGGCACTTTCGGTATAATACTTTCTCACCGCAGTAGACTGAAGTATCATCAGCGGTGAAATGAAGACGGTAGTTTGAATATTATACTTTTGCTCAGGGGTAGATACGGCACTTTGGAATAATATGATTATTTAGCGGGAGCTTGAGACGGCGGTTTGATAGCCTTCTCCTTTTCCTCAGCGATGGAATGCAGACGCGGTAGATTGAGACGGCGGTTTGATAGCCTTCCCCTTTTCCTCAGCGGTGGAATGGAGACGGTGGTTTGAATCGTTTCCCTTGCTTTTAAGCAGTTTTTCCTCAGTGGTGGAATGAAGACGGCAGTTTGAATATTATACTTTTGCTCAGCGGTAGATACGGCACTTTGGATAGGGTTATTATTTAACGACAGATTGAGACGGCGGTTTGATAGCCTCCTTTTTCTCAGCGGTGGAATGGAGACGGTGGTTTGAATCGTCTCCCTTGCTTTGAAGCAGTTTTTCCTCAGCGGTGAAATGAAGACGGTAGTTTGAATATTATATTTTTGCTCAGCGGTAGATACGGCAATTTGGATAGTATTATTAGTTAGCGGCAGATTGAGACGGCGGTTTGATAGCTTTCTCCTTTTCCTCAGCGGTGGAATGAAGACGGTGGTTTGAATCGTCTCCCTTGCTTTGAAGCAGTTTTCCCTCAGCGGTGGAATGAAGACGGTAGTTTGAATATTATACTTTTGCTTAGATGGAGAAAACCATCCATGAATTGATGTGATATCTGACGGTCGTGATTCATGGATGGAGCGCCAAGTCATAGTAAAACACCGAGTAGAAATCCAGCCCCCCTCGCCTGACGAGGGAGATGGTATTTACGCTAAAAATACGGCGAAAGCATCCAAGTTTAGCAACTTACTATCTCCTCAGATCATTATCCTATCCATAAACACCGTTTATTTGGGTATTCGGCTCTGTTTTGTTGAGATAGCAGCATAAATCCACACCTGCTGTACCGTTTTCTTCCATCCGCCTCTGTTCGCTCGAAAGTTAGGCCAAAAAACATGCGCACACGATACACTTTACGTCATAGTCACGTGACTCTCATTTGGCGACCCGTCGTCATCTGCGCTTTTCCTCCACACGTGGTTTTGTAGCTGTCAGGCGCGATAGAATAATGGCGAGCAAGCCGTTTTCACAATCTGACATTGTTGACCTATTCACAAGACTAAAACAGTCATTACCCTTGCAATATGATTTGAAACGGGAGCAAATCGATGTCATTTGCAATGTTTTAAACGGTCATCACGCATTCGCAGTGTTGCCTACGGGCTACGGGAAGAGTAGCTGTTTCTTTCTTCCACCGTTGTTGCTGGATCTTGTAAGTTCGTAGTTGTAAACATAACTTATTATACCCCCGCAACGAAGTTAGGGGGGTATAATGGAATCAGCTTGACCGTCCGTCCGTCTGTCCGTGATAGACTACTTCCTCCTAGTGAGTGCTGGTAACATTATCAGCAAGCAGTATTTTTCATGATAATTTGTCTTATTCTATCATTTGTCACAGAAAAGGAAAAAAACATGCCCAATTCATGTGTGGCTATCTGAACTCCCAGACCATTATATTATCGTTTTCATACTATATTGGATTATTACTCACACGGGGAGACAGGTCGGGGGTATCTCAGTTATCCCTTAGGATAACAGTCAAATCTAGTTTTCCGTGGTTAAATAATCAATATGCCCAATAATGATAAATACACAATTTATCAATTTGTTACGTTTTGTGCTTTATTTTGCAATTGGTAAAGGAGAGGGTATGTTTAGCCGTGAAAAATGTCCAATCAACGTGAGCATAGTACTTTCCTGAAACACATGGAACATATAAATTGTTTCTCTTTCTCCGGGGTGAAGGCTTTGATATTAAGAAATTCTGCTGTCAGTGCTTCATTCACGGTTAAATCGGACCCCCTTAATGTTGTTACCGGATGCCTGCTATATCCATGGCCAGACTTACGAATGAATTCCTGGTTGCAGTTAATACAGCTCATTATCTCGCGTGTAATCAGTTAGCCGCTTCTGCCATTATTCTATCGCGCCTGACAGCTACAAAACCACGTGTGGAGGAAAAGCGCAGATGACGACGGGTCGCCAAATGAGAGTCACGTGACTATGACGTAAAGTGTATCGTGTGCGCATGTTTTTTGGCCTAACTTTCGAGCGAACAGAGGCGGATGGAAGAAAACGGTACAGCAGGTGTGGATTTATGCTGCTATCTCAACAAAACAGAGCCGAATACCCAAATAAACGGTGTTTATGGATAGGATAATGATCTGAGGAGATAGTAAGTTGCTAAACTTGGATGCTTTCGCCGTATTTTTAGCGTAAATACCATCTCCCTCGTCAGGCGAGGGGGGCTGGATTTCTACTCGGTGTTTTACTATGACTTGGCGCTCCATCCATGAATTACGACCGTCAGATATCACATCAATTCATGGATGGTTTTCTCCATCTAACTTTTGCTCAGCGATAGATACGGCACTTTGGATGGTATTATTAGTTAGCGGCAGATTGAGACGGCGGTTTGATAGCCTTCTCCTTTTCCTCAGCGGTGGAATGGAGATGGTGGTTTGAATAGTCTCCCTTGCTCAATGAAGCACTTTTCCATCAGCAGTGGAATGAAGACGGTAGTTTGAATATTATACTTTTGCTCAGCGGTAGATACGGCACTTTGGATGGTATTATTAGTTAGCGGCAGATTGAGACGGCGGTTTGATAGCCTTCTCCTTTTTCTCAGCGGTGGAATGCAGACGGTGGTTTGAATAGTCTCCCTTGCTTTGAAGTACTTTTCCATCAGCGATGGAATGAAGACGGCAGTTTGAATATCATACTTTTGCTCAGCGGTTGATACGGCACTTTGGATGATATTATTAGTTAGCGGAAGATTGAGACGGCGGTTTGATAACCTCCTTTTCCTCAGCGGTGGAATGGAGACGGTGGTTTGAATAGTCTCCCTTGCTTTGAAGCACTTTTCCATCAGCAGTGGAATGAAGACGGTAGTTTGAATATTATACATTTGCTCAGCGGTAGATACGGCACTTTGGATGGTATTATTAGTTAGCGGCAGATTGAGACGGCGGTTTGATAGCCTTCTCCTTTTCCTCAGCGGTGGAATGCAGACGGTGGTTTGAATAGTCTCCCTTGCTTTGAAGCACTTTTCCATCAGCGATGGAATGAAGACGGCAGTTTGAATATTATACTTTTGCTCAGCGGTTGATACGGCACTTTGGATGGTATTATTAGTTAGCGGCAGATTGAGACGGCGGTTTGATAGCCTTCTCCTTTTCCTCAGCGGTGGAATGGAGACGGTGGTTTGAATCGTTTCCCTTGCTTTTAAGCTGTTTTTCCTCAGCGTTGGAATGGAGACGGTAGTTTAAATATTATACTTTTGTTCAGCGGTAGATACGGCACTTTGGATAGTGTTATTATTTAGCTGCAGATTGAGACGGCGGTTTGATAGCCTCCTCCTTTTTCTCAGCGGTGGAATGGAGACGGTGGTTTGAATCGTCTCCCTTGCTTTGAAGCAGTTTTTTCTCAGCGATGCAATGAAGACGGTAATTTAAATACTATACTTTTGTTCAGCGGTAGATACGGCACTTTGGATAGTGTTATTATTTAGCTGCAGATTGAGACGGCGGTTTAATAGCCTTCTCCTTTCTCTCAGCGGTGGAATGGAGACGGTGGTTTGAATAGTCTCCCTTGCCTTGAAGCACTTTTCCATCAGCGGTGGAATGAAGACGGTAGTTTGAATATTATACTTTTGCTCAGCGGTAGTTACGGCACTTTGGATAGTATTATTATTTAGCGGCAAAGTTTTTTATAGCTGAAACGAACCTGAACATGATAGTTATAAAAGTTACCTAACCCTAAGCCCTAAACCCGCTTTGACATTCGACTTCAGGTACAGTCCTCCCTAACACCGCTTTGACACTCGGCTAGATGTACATTCCTCCCTAACACCGTTTTGACACTCGTCTTCACATGCAAGCCTTCCAATCCCTGCTTTGACAGTCTACTTCACGTACGTTGCTCCCTAACACTGTTTTGACACTCGACTTCGCATACATTCATCCCTAACACCACTTTGACAGTCAACTTCATATACATTCCTCCCTAACACCGCTTTGACACTCGACTTCACGTACATTCCTCCCTAACCCCGATTTGACAAACTAGACTTTGGTGGAGAAATAATTTTTTTATAGCTGAAACCAACCTGAACATGATAGTTATAAAAGTTACCTAACCCTAAGTCCTAAACCCGCTTTGACACTCGACTTCAGATACAGTCCTCCCTAACACCGCTTTGGCACTCGGCTACACGTACATTCCTCCCTAGCACCGCTTTGACACTCGTCTTCACATACAACCCCCCTAACACCGCTTTGACACTTGGATAAACGTCCATTCCTCCCTAACACCGCTTTGACACTCGTCTTCACATTCACGTACATTCCTTCGTGACATCGCTTTGACACTCAACTTCCCGTACATTCATCCCTAACACCACTTGGACAGTCAACTTCATATACATTCCTCCCTAACACCGCTTTGACACTCGACTTGAGGTACATTCCTCCCTTACCCCGATTTGACAAACTACAGACTTTGGTGGAGAAATACATTTTTTATAGCTGAAACGAACCTAATATGATAGTTATAAAAGTTACCTAACCCTAAAGCCGCTTTGACACTCGACTTCAGATACATTCCTCCCTAACACCGCTTTGGCACTCAAATTCACGTACATTCATCCCTAACACCACTTTGACAGCCAACTTGACATACTTTCCTCCCTAACAGCGCTTTGACACTCGACTTCACGTACATTCCTCCCTAATCCCGATTTGAGAAACAACTACATGTATACTTTGGTGGAGAAATAATGTTTTATAGCTGAAACAAACCTGAACATGATAGTTTTGAAAGTTACCTAACCCTAAGTCCTAAACCCGCTTTGACACTCGACTTCAGGTGCAGTCCTCCCTAACACCGCTTTGACACTTGGCTAAACGTACATTCCTTCCTAACACCGCTTTGACACTCGTCTTCACATAAAACTCTCCCTAACACCGCTTTGACATTTGGATAAACGTGCATTCCTTCCTAACACCGTTTTGACACTCAACTTCCCGTACATTCATCCCTAACACCACTTTGACAGTCAACTTCATATACATTCCTCCCTAACATCGCTTTGACACTCGACTTCATGTACATTTGTCCCTAACACCGCTTTGACACTCGACTTCATGTACATTCCTCCCTAACCCCGATTTGACAAACTACAGACTTTGGGGAGAAATAATTTTTTTTATAGCTGAAACGAACCTGAACATGATAGTTATAAAAGTTACCTAACCCTAAGTCCTAAACCCGCTTTGACACTCGGCTACGTGTACATTCCTCCCTCACACCGCTTTGACACTTGTCTTCACATACAAGCCTTCCAAACCCTGCTTTGACAATCTACGTTCCTCCCTAACATTGTTTTGACACTCGACTTCACGTACATTCCTCCGTAACACCGTTTTGACACTCGGCTACACGTGCATTCCTCCCTAACACCGCTTTGACACTCGTCTTCACATTCACATACATTCCTTCCTCACATCGCTTTGACACTCGACTTCAAATACATTCATTCCTAACACCGTTTTGACAATCAACTTCCCATACATTCATCCCTAACACCACTTTGACAGTCAACTTCATATACATTCCTCCCTAACACCGCTTTGACACTCGACTTCACGTACATTTGTCCCTAACACCGATTTGACACTCGACTTCACGTACATTCCTCCCTAACCCCGATTTGACAAACTAGACTTTGGTGGAGAAATAATTTTTTTGTAGCTGAAACGAACCTGAACCTGATAGTTATAAAAGTTACCTAAGTCCTAAACCCGCTTTGGCACTCGGCTACACGTACATTCCTCCCTAACACCGCTTTGACACTCGTCTTCACATACAACCCTCCCTAACCTTGCTTTGACACTCGACTTCACGTACATTCCTCCCTAACACCGTTTTGACACTCGACTTCACGTACATTCCTCCCTAACACCGCTTTGACACTCAGCTACACATGTATGCCTACGTGATAAAGAGTTAGTTTTATATTTTTAAAGTTACTAATATCATTTTTCGATTGGACGGAGAACTTGACGGAGAAGTGGAGTAGATTATCGTGGAATCTGCCCTATGGTTCATATAATACGGGCTATTTTGGTGCAACAGTATGCTATTTTCTTTATTTGAATAAAATGTTTTTAACATGGTTGTGAATTTTGTAAATTTTTGTGTTAGCTAATATACATGTACAAGATCTTACTTTTGACAAAAACATTCCATCAAAATTTCTTTTCAACAGCACTGTACAATTACCAAACATGTGCTTTTTGTAATAATTTTCAAAATATGCATATCTGATGAAGAAGTTATTGCAAAATCCGTTGTCGAGGACATGTGACCTCCGACCTGTATCAGCGCAAGTCCGCTGTATAGACATCGACAATTGAAATATCCAAACACATCATATCCAACCAAGAGTTATAACCCGTTCTTGCCATATTTACAAGGAAGGTTTAATCTGCCGCTAAATAATAATACAATCCAAAGTGTCGTATCTACCGCTGAACAAATGTATAATATTCAAACTACCGTCTTCATTCCACCGCTGATGAAAGAGTAAGCAGTCGATTGCTTCAAAGCAAGGGAGACTATGCAAACCACCGTCTCCATTCTACCGCCATGGAAAAAGAAGCTATCAAATCGCCGTTTCAATCTGCCGCTAAATAACAATACTATCCAAAGTGCCGTATCTACCGCTGAGCAAAGGTATAATATTTAAACTACCGTCTTCATTCCACCGCTGATGAATACGAAGCTGCGCATCTGAAAACCCCTCGGCTCTGGGCGCCAGCCATTCATAATGTATTCAATTTGAAGCAAGACTTCAGGAACACCAAGCAGTCAAGTGACAAATATACAGATTATGAAAATTTTGCCATTAGAAATGGCCTCGAACATTTCCGTCCAATCAGAGAAACCGGTATTCATTACATAATTCTGTTGATGCATCGATGATGTATACCAAATTTTACATGGAGCATTTGAAAATTATCAGAGATAGAGATCATTAATGATTTCGCATAAATTAAAGATGGCCGCCCATCTTTCCCACCACTCAGAGAAACTGATGTGGCTATTCATTGCAAGTCTCTTGATACATGGATGCTGTATACCAAGTTTCATATAGAACACTGAAATGGTATCAAAGATATACATCATTAAAGATTTTGCATAAATTAAAGATGGCCACCAAGGTTTCCGCCCAATCAGAAATGCCAGAACTGTCTATTGATATATCGATGATGCATACCAAATTTTACATCGAGCACTCGAACGGTATCAGAGATAGAGATCATTAATGATTTCGCATAAATTAAAGATGGCCGCCCATCCTTCCCGCCACTCAGAGGAACTGATGTGGTTATTCATTGCAAATCTCTTGATACATCGATGCTGTATACCAAGTTTCATATAAAACACTGAAATGGTATCAAAGATATACATCATTAAAGGTTTTACATAAATTAAAGATGGCCACCAAGGTTTCCGCCCAATCAGAAATGCCAGAACTGTCATTTATCGTAAGTCTATTGATGCATCGATGATATATACCAAATTTTACATCGAGCACTCGAACGGTATCAGAGATAGAGATCATTCATGATTTTGCATAAATTAAAGATGGCCGCCCATCCTTCCGGCCACTCAGAGGAGCTGATGTGGTTATACATTGCAGGTCTCTTGATACATCGATGCTGTATACCAAGTTTCGTATAGAACACTTGAATGGTATCAGAGATATATATCATTAAAGATTTTGCATAAATTAAAGATGGCCGCTAAGGTTTTCACCGAATCAGGGAAACTGGTTTGGTCATTCCTTTGAAGTTTCTTGATGCATCGATGATCTATACCAAGTTTCACACTGAACAGAGAAATGGTACCAAAGATACACAAGATTAATGATTTCGCATAAATTAAATATGGCCGCCAAAGTTTCCAACCAATCAGGTCCAGATTCAATAGGGTTCTGGGTCATGAGCATATGGATGTGCAGTGCAAGTTTGGTGTTCCTAGGGTAAGTCGTTCTGAAGATATCTTGGTAATAAGCAAGCTGTGATGGTTTCGCATAAATTAAATATGGCCGCCAAAGTTTCCAACCAATCAGGTCCAGATTCAATAGGGTTCTGGGTCATGAGCATATGGATGTGGTGCAAGTTTGGGGTGCCTAGGGTAAGTCGTTCTAAAGATATCTTGGTAAGAAGAAAGCTGTGATGGTTTCGCATAAATTAAAGATGGCCGCCAAACTACCGTCTTCATTCCACCGCTGATGAAAAAGTAAGCAGTCGATTGCTTCAAAGCAAGGGAGACTATGCAAACCACCGTCTCCATTCTACCGCCATGGAAAAAGAAGCTATCAAATCGCCGTTTCAATCTGCCGCTAAATAACAATACTATCCAAAGTGCCGTATCTACCGCTGAGCAAAGGTATAATATTTAAACTACCGTCTTCATTCCGCCGCTGATGAAAAAGTGCTTCAAAGCAAGGGGGAGACTACTCAAACCACCGTCTCCATTACACCGCTGAGGAAAAGGAGAAGGCTATCAAACCACCGTCTGGATCTGCCGCTTAATAATAATACTGTCCAGAGTGCCGTATCTGCCGCTGAACAAAGGTATAATATTTAAACTACCGTCTTCATTCCACCGCTGAGAAAAAGTGCTCCAAAGCAAGGGAGACGATTCAAACCACCGTCTGCATTCCACCGCTGAGGAAAAGAAGAATGCTGTGAAACCGCCTTCTCGATTCACCCCGGAGATTCAGTTCTCCATCCCTTGTATGCTTTGGCATGACATTCCATCCCGTGGAGCATGTTTTCCATCCTGTGGAGCAACACATGGCCGAAAGTACACGTTTTACAGGGTCTCCAGACAGAGTGAAAGATACCGATGAACTGGGGCAGAGATATAGGTGGATAATCATGTGGCCTATCAGGGGCCTATTTAATCATAGAAGATATATGATTACAATTCCCTCTCTGTCAACATTCCGTTTTCCGTAAATAAGCTACACAGTTAGAGCTGTTGTGGGTATTTTGACAGACAAGCCCGCATTATACCCCCAATTGGAGTCATTTTTATCACGTGGCCCGTCCGTTTTCAATGAAATATACTGCCAAGTTTACTGGTGTACATATCTGTTGTTGCAAAGTCAGTTAAACTGCCTAGAGAACCGCTGATGAACTCAGCTGAACTAATTGTATTGCGGTAGTCCATACCACGGAGCGCGACAAGCCATCCCTTGGAGCAAGAAAAAATTGATATCATTAACATTGCGATTCCTGAATTTCGATGTCAAAGAATTGAAAACGAAATGACTTCAGCGTTTCATTCACTAATGGATTTTTTGGCCCGATCAACCACCAACAGGCCGGACTAGGAATATCATTTGTACACATAACATAAATTGCGGACGTTACCGTAGACCCATCATAATTTTTTTAATATCTCGGGTCAACGCACTCGTCACTTTGTGTGCTGTTGGGTGTGACATCAGGATTTTTCAGCTCGAGATGGACAGTATTCATAAAGTGTTTTCTTACGATGCCCATATCGTATGTTTCTATATTACCAAAGATAACAGAGGAAGGACTTTGCAAACCTATGATCCACGTCCGATAACAGTAAAAAATATGACATGGACATGTATACCGTACACTGTAATTTTTTACTGTAAATGTGCAGTAAGTTACTGCTTTCTTTCACAGTAACTTACTGCAAAACATAATTACAGTATAATACTGTAATACAGGCAATAGTTTACTGTATTACATTGTATACAGCAAGTTACTGCATATATTTTTTTAAATACAGTATTTATTGGCATGAATATAAAATACAGTACACTTAACACATTTACTGCAAAATTGGCATAACTTATTGCTTTATTTTACTTTACTGCAGAATAAAATTTACAGCATACAGAACAATATTTTATTCGAAGAAAATTAAAGTAATTCGCCGTACTGTTTCATATACAGCAAGTTCATGCATCTTTAAAAGAAATACATTTTGTATTGCTTTGATTGTGAAATATTGTGAAATATAAGTACAGAATATACTAATGCAAATTAAGTGTTCATCAATTCATTATTCTTTGTCTGTTTCTGGGTTAAGGATGCATGATCAACAACATGCGTCTATGTGAACTCGTAGACATTCAAAATATCTAGTATACGAATTATACTGATCGCCACGTTGTTTCACAGCAAGTTTGTAAAATTCAATGTTATGGAAACTCCGTAATTTTGAAGGAAACAAAGTTACAAAGTCGCAAAGTTTCGGCTCTCTATTGTATGCTTCATTTCGGAGCACGAGAGATCCCCCAAGGCCACATATGGTTTAGCCTACCTGATCTGGGGAGAGGCGGATCCCCTCTGGTCTTCATCACCCCCCACCCTTCTCCTCCCCCAGTTAATTCTTATCATCGCCTAGAAACGGAGTAGACAGAAAATTTATGACTTCATAGCTCATCATATTGCGATAAAAAGTTTTAGCCCATTCAGATTTCAGATTTCCTGGTTTAAATGGGCATTTTAATTCGTAAATCGACGGGGCCCGAAAATAGGCGGAAATATGGCTTCCTGGAAGGTAAAGCCACTTTGACATCATGGCGCCCATTATTTTAAAGTAAACTGTACAAGGGTTAATAATACAACGATAATAACTTTCACAATGTAATACGAGTGGGCGAACATATATCCAAAATCATCATATCATATATAAGTAGTATACAAAGAGTCTTTAAAGTATCATTGACCCCGGAAATTTGCATATTTTGTGGAGGTCACGTGGAGGTAGTCAATCAGAAGCGAGTATTGATGTCACGTGGTGTGTGGTGGGTGGATGGTGGTGGTGGGTTTAAGATGGCGGCTGGTGGGTGGATGGTGGTGGTGGGTTTAAGATGGCGGCTGGTGGGTGGATGGTGGTGGTGGGTTTAAGATGGCGGCTGGTGGGTGGATGGTGGTGGTGGGTTTAAGATGGCGGCTGGTGGGTGGATGGTGGTGGTGGGTTTAAGATGGCGGCTGGTGGGTGGATGGTGGTGGTGGGTTTAAGATGGCGGCCGGTGTGAGTGAGTGCAAGAATGTATTCATCCGCGGTCATGTCTGGCGGTGATTCGGTCGCGGGAAAAACCTTCCGCGGAGAAAAAGTAGTCCCTAGATAAAATGGTCCGATGGAGTCGAGTGAGGTATCCAAGTGAAGCTTAGGGGAGGGGGCATCTAATGGGCTGGGGGTGGGGTTGACATATCGGCCTTCTGCGCATGCGCGGTGGCCGAAGATATTGGTTACCCTCTCTACCACCCATTGAATGTTGGGGCGTTGACAATGCGCCCATCTCAAAGGTTCCACGGTGTCCAGTATCTCCAGCATCGTCTCTAGTGACCCCCGGTTAATGATGGTGACCGGCTGGTCAAACACATGGTTGTTGGCACTGGGATAATAATACTGTAACTGGTCCGTCTTTTTGTGACGTAAGATGTACCCGAAAGCGACATTCAATGTAAAGGCCGTAGTTTGATCATTGAAGATGGCTTCCACGTAGCTGCGTAGACAGGTGCGGTTGGTCAGTGGGAAATTGTAGATATCTTGAGGGTGGAAACAGTACCGTCATGGACCAATGGCGCCGATCGATGTCACTGATTGGATGGTTGTCCTGTAAGAGATCGCTAGGAACATTTATGGACTCCACCAGAAAATGTTCGATGTTGTCAGCACTCGAAACCGTAACGCTGGGGTCCGGCTGGATATTCAGGCTCTTCTCAACTGTGGGTATAGGCGGGCTCTCCTTCATCGCATCACCAGTGCCGTTCGTCTCCCCGGGCTTATCTTCACTGGATCTCACCTTCCGTGGCTCCTCTTCAGTAGGAAGTTGTCGTTCATGCTCATGGGCATGAATCAACCGTTGGTGTCGCAGCAACTGACTGCGTCGTTTGAAGAGTTGATCACAATCCTCGCATGGACGCTTGGATGGCCCATGAATTGAACGTTCGTGGCGCAGTAAAGCATCTTCCCGATTAAATGACCGTGCGCAGGTTATACAAGTATACAGTCCATCGTTGTGGGTGGAGGCCTCGTGGCGTCGTAAATTATCTAGACGAGTAAACTGCTTCTGGCAAGTTGTGCAAGTGAACATCTTGGTGGTTGATAGAGTGTCTGATGAAATGGCAAGGCCGCTTCCCTTTTATAGCACGCTAGCTGGTAATCTATTTTTAGCACACTCTACCCCAAGTCGAGGATCGAGACTGGTGTACTGGTGTACCACTGAGCCGCATTGCGCGCGCGTATGAAGACCCTTATACATACCCAATGCAGGCGCAGACGCGAAGTGCCCGGACGATAGACACGGACGTCACCGATCCGAAAAGACACGGACTTTACCGAAAAGACACGGACTTTACCGAAGATACACGGACTTTAACGAAAAGACACGGACGTACACGAAAAGACGCGAAGGTGAACGCCATTGTGGGAAACCTCCCACAGACAGGTCAGTACATGCATTTCTATGTTGTTCACGCATAATAAAAGGATTGATCTGTAATCTGTGTTGTTGTTGTTGCTCCCTTTTTTTGGACTAACCCATCAGAATAGTACGTATCACGGACTACACCCGTAGAGCTACATCTGGTCTATAAAACATGTCCCTCTGTATCCCACACCTTCATTTCTACAGAGCCATGGCGGAGATCCAGCCCCATGCGACTCGCATTTTACAGTATGCCACCGTGGTGAATTCATTCACGGGTTACCGAGCAGTGGTCCGGTCCATGTTTGCAGATGGCGACGACAACGAGGGACGACGCCAGATCCTGAACGAGTTCACAGAAGCGGTCCTCCACAGAGTGCACTCGATGGAGAGGCGTGCCATCACTCACCACTACTGGACTATGACAGCCATCCTTGATGCTCGCGCTATGGACCAGGAGCGCTCACGCCGGAACCAGCGCCGGCTGGTTGGCCTCATACTAGTCTGTGCCCTATTGACCCTGGCGCTGTGGTATTGACACTATAAATACGAGGGTCAGACAGAGTGTGTGTCATTCACCGTTCGACATTTGGACCAAGCATGTCACCCGTCCTACGAGCCATCCTGCCCCTTACACCCCGGGTGGGGTTACACGTCTATGAAGATAAAGTCACCCTGGTGGAAGACCGTGGAGCTATTTGCTGGGCGCCCGCTGAGACCGTATCGAATACGGTCACACTACCTCGTGACGGCTGGACCAAATTTAAACGGGTGTTGAGCGGCGAGCTCGACGGAAACCTCATCCACATAGACAATGCCATCTACGTATACCGTACCTTCTTCCTACGCCTGGGCCGCTACCAAGATGCTACGCGAGGCTTCACCCTAGACCCCGATCTGTGGTCAGCCTTGGAGAAAGTGGTGCCTATTGTGGACCAGCTGTTTACACCGGACGAGCGATCATCACACCAGTTGGGGTGGGCTCGTGCTATTGAGGACGCGCTGGCTGAACCCCATGAACAACTACATGAACCCGACGACGATGCCATTGATTACCCCGCTAGACTCAGTCAGCCCAATGACATGACCACCTGATCCTTTGATCTCACGGGGTTCTCCCTATAAATACGAGAGACAGTGAAATCTGGTACCATTCACGTACTGACCATGACGGAGCATATAGTACTGGCGTATTTCAGCTTGACCCCCGAGGTTTTCCTGCACGTGTATGCGGATACGGTCGATATCATGGAGGAGGTGGTAGGAGACACGGACCCTACACAACCGTGCCCGGCTCACATTCGTCTGTCCCGGGAGGGCTGGACCAAATTCAAACGGGTGTTGTCTGGTGAACTGACGGCGACCTCATCCACTTGTGTCACGATGTGTACATCCGACGCGGCCCTTTCTTTGCTCAATTGGCTCGGCTAGATGGAGGTACAGTGCATTTTACCCTTCACCATGATCTATGGTCTGCATTGGAAGATGCCGTGGTGGATGTGGATGAAGTGCTTATCAAGCGGTCATCAGACGAGTTGGACTGGTCATTTACCATGGCCACTGTGGAAGTCCACGAAGAAAATCAGAAAGAAACTCCGGCCCAAGATATACCCGTTATAAATAAACGATAGAGCCAGGGTCCATCATCATTTTGTCACCATGAAGCGCTGGGAGAAGGTGTTGGATAACTTATACTACAGTCCCGACAGTCCGGCAGCCTATAGTGCATTGTCGGCTCTCTATCGAGCGGCCAAACCCCAGGGGGTACAACGTGCCCAAGTCCGAGATTGGTTAAGAAGACAAGACACCTATACCTTACATCGATCTGTCCGTCGCCATTTTCTACGGAACCGGGTCATCGTGGGAGGAATAGATGCCCAGTGGCAAGCGGATTTGGTGGATATGAGCGCCTTTGCCAAACACAACGATGAGAATCGGTATATCTTGACGTGCATCGATATCCTATCCAAGTATGCGTGGGTGGTACCCATCCGGACGAAAACGGGGGCAAATCTCATAGCGGCGTTCAAAGACATCTTCAAGACCGGGCGCAAACCTTTGTATTTGCAAACCGACGAAGGCACGGAATTCCTCAACAGACCGTTCCAAGCCTTTCTCAAGAAACAGAAGGTGTTTTTCTTCCATACGTACAACGAGACCAAGGCTTCCGTGGTGGAGAGGTTCAACAGGACATTCAAAGGCCGCATGTATAAATATTTCACCTATAAGAATACAAGGCGGTACATCGATGTGCCCCCGAAACTGGTGAGGGGTTACAATCGAGCCTATCATCGAAGTATAGAGAGAGCCCCCATTACCGTGACCCAACGCAATGAAGCCCAAGTCCGGCGTGTCTTGTACCCCAGGCCATCGCAGAGAACGACGAAGGCGGTGTACAAGGTCGGCGACCCTGTACGGATCAGTAAAGTCATGGGCAAGTTCGAGAAAAGTTACTTGCCCAACTGGAGCGATGAGCACTTCCTGATTAAACGGCGCCTACCCCGACAGCGGCGAGTCTATGAACTGGAAGATCTCCAAGGGGAAACGTTGCTGGGGACGTTTTACGACACGGAATTACAGCCTGTTGTAAAACACAGCAAGACTACTACACGGTGGAGCAGATTTTGAAAACGGAACGTCGACGTGGCAAACTGTTTCATTTCGTAAAATGGCAAGGCTGGCCCAGTTCCTTCAATTCCTGGGTCGCGGCCAACCAGGTGAAACGACTATAAAACCAGACACCACTGCCGTCCTCCTTCATTCCACGTCCGACCACAGTGCTATGGATCAACAGCAGCTGCCTCTGAAGACAGCGTCTCGCAAAACGCGCAAAGCGCAAGTAGGCTTTGGGGTGATAGTGCTAACC
>JAVTVY010020827.1:0-70293 GCA_036873755.1 Hanleya hanleyi
AAAGTGTATGGAAATAAACGTTTTGAGGCCGAGAGGGGCCTCTGGTGGTCCAATTGGGCCGAATGAGGTATCAATGTGTAACATACGTGAAAGTGCATCCGACGGAATGGGTGAGGCGTGGAACTGACGTCATTCTGCGCATGCGCAGTAGACAAAGATTATGGAAATAGACGTTTTGGGACCGAGGTGGATCCCTGATGGTCCGATTGGGTCGAGTGAGGTATCAGTGTGAAGCGCTCCTCTGGGGCGATCAAGTCATGGGTAGGTGCATGTAAAATTTGGATTTGTCCCGAAAATATAAAAAGTGGAACACGGACTTTACCTCTAACCCATAAGGAATACGGGGAATGCATGTATGGGGTATAGGGGTGGTCATTTTTTTCTTGCGGATTTTACTATGGGTTGTGGGATCTTGTTTTCTTCGTCTCGAGCTGTAGAACACGATGAGAGGGGTCTAGAAGCTAAGTGGTGAAATGTTCTGAAAAGTTCACGGAGGTTTGTATAGGCCCATACTGGCTCAGTGGACAATGTTGAACCTAATGAGAAACCCACACATGCTCATAGCGGTATTGGTTGTGTGATCTTGATTTTCACGTCTCACCACGAAGAACACGATGGGCGGGGTCCCGAAGCTATTGGTCGAAATCTTTTGAAAAAGTCACTGTGCACATGCGTAATGGGGGAATAGCGCTGGATGGACGTGTTAGGGTCTAGGTGAGCCCCCAGTGGTTCGATTGGCTCGAGTGAGGTATCATACTGAAACACTCGTGAGGGAACATCCGATTGGATGGATGTGACGTGGAACTAACGTCATTCTGTACATGCGCAGTAGACAAAGTGTATGGAAATAGACGTTTTGGGACCGAGGTGGACCCCTAAAGGTCTGATTGGGTCGAGTGAGTTATCATTGTGAAGCGCTTCTCCAGGGCGATCAAGTCGTGGGTGCATGTAAAATTAGGATTTGTCTCGAAAATATAAAAAAAGTGGAACACTGACTTTAAATTATATTCCCGGAGATTGCCGAAGATTGCCGAACATTCCAGATGATTCTCACGAAAACCCACGTATTTGAAATCTCGGGACTACTTTCTCTTCGCGGAGGCTTGTTCCCGGAACCGGAAGCGACCGCAGCACCGCCGGAATTGGAAGCGACCGCATCACCGCGAAGGAATGCATGACCCCAAATGTCATAGTGACTTTGATCTCTACGATCACGTGATCTCCCCGAGACCTCCACAAAAGTATGTCAATGCGCATCCAGATCACCTTTATATACTACTGGATTGGTACTTATCAGCTTTCGTGTCCTTACATACAAAGATAAATATTCAGGCGGCTACACGGACATTCAGTTCGGCATACAGACTTCCTTTTTTATGTGTTAAATCTGAACTTTTTTGGTAATGAGATAGAAATAAAATTTTGTTCAAAATACATATTTTAAGAAGTCAAAAAACCCCACAAGAAAACTATGCTCATACTAGTAAAGTCAAATACAGGGAATGTATGAACAGCCTTCATCATGAGAAATGTCCGAAGAGAAAAGAGGAAGTGTGTGCGCTCTGATTCTCTTCATTTCCCACACAATTTAATCTAAGGCCCTAGCATAATGGGAGAGACAAGGCTGTTCGGAGGTTGGATTCAAGGCCTGCCGAAAGCAAGGCATATTGTGTTTCATTTTCGATAGATTTTCCGGCTTTAAAACTGTCAATTTTCATATCAATAGTGCTGAATATCACTACAGGAGTTTATTTATCTGTCAACTAAAATTTGAATATGAAAAAAAATCCACATTCGCTCTCACTGAGTCACTGAGTATGTAAAAATATGTCGAAAATAGAAATGAGATCGTCCAGCGTGCAGAATTCTGCCACGATGAACTAAAACAGTCGACTTTTAGAATGGAAAATGTACGTCGGAAGAAGCACAAATCGGAGAAGTCGCCTGATGGCTGCGGAACACTTGTGCTTGTCTTCGCTGAGGTCCGCGCCTCTATCATTTATAGCCGGGCCCTGCAGCGCAACCGTTACATTACTGGCTACCTACCAAGGTGGCATTTGGGTTACAGCACTTCGCTTCCCGAGTGAATTTGAGCGACAGGACGTGACGTGATCATGGTATGGAGGAATTATCATTCTTCTAATAGAAGCGCCGAGAAGAATCACCCGCCGAACTTCACAGGACGTGACGAGATCATAGTATGGAGAAATTATCATTCTTCTAATAGAAGCGCCGAGAAGAATCACCCGCCACACTTCACAGGACGTGACGAGATCATAGTATGGAGGAATTATCATTCTTCTAATAGGAGTGCCGAGAAGAATCACCCGCCGAACTTCACAGGACGTGACGAGATCATAGTATGGAGGAATTATCATTCTTCTAATAGAAGCGCCGAGAAGAATCACCCGCCACACTTCACAGGACGTGACGAGATCATAGTATGGAGGAATTATCATTCTTCTAATAGAAGCGCCGAGAAGAATCACCCGCCGAACTTCACAGGACGTGACGAGATCATAGTATGGAGGAATTATCATTCTTCTAATAGAAGCGCCGAGAAGAATCACCCGCCGAACTTCACAGGACGTGACGAGATCATAGTATGGAGGAATTATCATTCTTCTCATAGGAGTGCCGATAAGAATCACCCGCCACACTTCACAGGACGTGACGAGATCATAGTATGGAGGAATTATCATTCTTCTAATAGAAGCGCCGAGAAGAATCACCCGCCACACTTCACAGGACGTGACGAGATCATAGTATGGAGGAATTATCATTCTTCTAATAGAAGCGCCGAGAAGAATCACCCGCCGAACTTCACAGGACGTGACGAGATCATAGTATGGAGGAATTATCATTCTTCTCATAGGAGTGCCGATAAGAATCACCCGCCACACTTCACAGGACGTGACGAGATCATAGTATGGAGGAATTATCATTCTTCTAATAGAAGCGCCGAGAAGAATGACCCGCCACACTTCACATGATGTGACGAGATCATAGTATGGAGGAATTATCATTCTTCTTCCTATAATAAGACAGAAATCCATACCTATGAAACTTCCTGAGTATATATTCCTTAGTTATGATATCTGGAAGGGATTATGTTCATAAACACGCGCTCCACAGAAGATCTTACTTTTACCTTCTGGGTTGCTGAAATCGCGTGCGGAGATATCAATTTCTTCCAAACTCAGTTAAGGAGTCTTTGGAAACTTTCTGTGATAAATAGCTCATTTGAAGCTCAAGCGCGAGGAAGAATCACCCGCCACACTTCACAGGACGTGAGATCCTTAGTATGGAGAATTATCTGTTCGCCTTTTAACGAGGCGCCAAGGAAGAATCACCCGCCGAACTGGGCGACGAGATCATGGTATGGAGGAATTATCGATCTTCTAATAGGCGCCAGGAAAATCACCCGCCGAACTTCACAGGACGTGACGAGATCATAGTATGGAGGAATTATCATTCTTCTCATAGGAGTGCCGATAAGAATCACCCGCCACACTTCACAGGACGTGACGAGATCATAGTATGGAGGAATTATCATTCTTCTAATAGAAGCGCCGAGAAGAATCACCCGCCACACTTCACAGGACGTGACGAGATCATAGTATGGAGGAATTATCATTCTTCTAATAGAAGCGCCGAGAAGAATCACCCGCCGAACTTCACAGGACGTGACGAGATCATAGTATGGAGGAATTATCATTCTTCTCATAGGAGTGCCGATAAGAATCACCCGCCACACTTCACAGGACGTGACGAGATCATAGTATGGAGGAATTATCATTCTTCTAATAGAAGCGCCGAGAAGAATGACCCGCCACACTTCACAGGATGTGACGAGATCATAGTATGGAGGAATTATCATTCTTCTAATAGAAGCGCCGAGAAGAATCACCCGCCGAACTTCACAGGACGTGACGAGATCATAGTATGGAGGAATTATCATTCTTCTAATAGAAGCGCCGAGAAGAATCACCCGCCACACTTCACAGGACGTGACGAGATCATAGTATGGAGGAATTATCATTCTTCTAATAGGAGTGCCGATAAGAATCACCCGCCAAACTTCACAGGACGTGACGAGATCATAGTATGGAGGAATTATCATTCTTCTAATAGAAGTGCCGAGAAGAATCACCCGCCGAACTTCACAGGACGTGACGAGATCATAGTATGGAGGAATTATCATTCTTCTAATAGAAGTGCCGATAAGAATCACCCGCCAACTTCACAGGACGTGACGAGATCATAGTATGGAGGAATTATCATTCTTCTAATAGAAGCGCCGAGAAGAATCACCCGCCACACTTCACAGGACGTGACGAGATCATAGTATGGAGGAATTATCATTCTTCTAATAGAAACGCCGAGAAGAATCACCCGCCGAACTTCACAGGACGTGACGAGATCATAGTATGGAGGAATTATCATTCTTCTCATAGGAGTGCCGATAAGAATCACCCGCCACACTTCACAGGACGTGACGAGATCATAGTATGGAGGAATTATCATTCTTCTAATAGAAGCGCCGAGAAGAATGACCCGCCACACTTCACAGGATGTGACGAGATCATAGTATGGAGGAATTATCATTCTTCTAATAGAAGCGCCGAGAAGAATCACCCGCCGAACTTCACAGGACGTGACGAGATCATAGTATGGAGGAATTATCATTCTTCTAATAGAAGCGCCGAGAAGAATCACCCGCCGAACTTCACAGGACGTGACGAGATCATAGTATGGAGGAATTATCATTCTTCTAATAGGAGTGCCGATAAGAATCACCCGCCAAACTTCACAGGACGTGACGAGATCATGGTATGGAGGAATTATCATTCTTCTAATAGAAGTGCCGATAAGAATCACCCGCCGAACTTCACAGGACGTGACGAGATCATGGTATGGAGGAATTATCATTCTTCTAATAGAAGTGCCGATAAGAATCACCCGCCGAACTTCACAGGACGTGACGAGATCATGGTATGGAGGAATTATCATTCTTCTAATAGAAGTGCCGATAAGAATCACCCGCCGAACTTCACAGGACGTGACGAGATCTTAGTATGGAGGAATTATCATTCTTCTAATAGGAGTGCCGATAAGAATCACCCGCCGAACTTCACAGGACGTGACGAGATCATAGTATGGAGGAATTATCATTCTTCTAATAGGAGTGCCGATAAGAATCACCCGCCAAACTTCACAGGACGTGACGAGATCATGGTATGGAGGAATTATCATTCTTCTAATAGGAGTGCCGATAAGAATCACCCACCACACTTCGTTTTCTGCTTTAATGAGACACAAGTCTCTAAGCGACTGGATGCATGGGGAGGACGGAGATGGATAGATATATTCTGTGTAGTTGATGGATTTTACAATTATGATTAAAACTAGATCTGGAAGTACGCTCTCCATCGCCAAGATCGGAAGCGACTATTGTAGATCTGGTTTCCGTAGATCTGGACTTTCAACGGCGGATGGAAGTTTGCAGGAAGGTAAACATACCGGTAGTTCCCGCCTACGAAGCTGGGGCATCATGACATGAAGGAACCAGACGTATGGCTATATATCGGTTATCCAATTTTGCGCCTCGACAAAAAATGCTGAAACAAAAATAAAATAAATACCAACTGCTCCACCCCTGGCCTATATACAATAAAATGCCACAAATATGATGAATAAACATTTAGAGATGCATGTGTTTCACTGTGTTTACATTGATATACGTTCATGAAATCGACAAGAATCGAATGACCATCCTAGAAAATTACATGCAAAATAGGTTTGCATATGCTATTAAACGTGTAATCATCCGCATGTGCGAGCACCTTTCTTTGGTTTCAAATCCTGCAATTTGCACAAGTTTCTATATCATCATAAGGAATATATATAAGGAAATATCATCAAACATCCATTTATCATAACCATGTGTAACATATGCAAATTGTCATATTTAACATTTATGTAGTGCACGTTGCAAATATAATGAAATACGAAAATGCCATTACATGAAACCTAGCAAGTTCATACGTTTTATGTTCAATTTCACCAACTCGTCATCTATATAGGGAATGTTTCAGAAATATACAGATTTAATAATTCCAGTGAAATGTAGATAAAAACCATTGATTTCACCGTACATTACACGTATATGGAAGACTCGTATGTACAAGTATATATCACAAGTTGGTTACATACATATGGCAATGACCTGCCCACTGTATGGCGAAGCTATGCCAAATATTTTTATTTGCTTATATACGAACCGACTGGAGTTTATTTTACATCCGACTATATAAAATCCTTTATCACACGGGTTAAATATGACTAAACTAGAACATACGCAATGTGCTCACTATGGTATTCAAATGTTAAGCGAACGCAATCATTTAATTTTCCTCAACTTACTAGTCAAATGTCTGTGAATGCGACCATTCACCAGGGTATCAGATGTAAGTAAAACTACATATTCACTACGGCAGATCATCCCCCATTTGCAACCAATCAAATTAATGTACACCCCAAACATTCCACATGGTTATGTCATATAGCTGAAATTAGGGACTCTCCAAGCTGCACTGTACAGTTAAATTATTATAAATATCTAATTACACCATATCGGAAATGTATTATAAATGAATGCAAATTTCGGACTCTCACATTCCTGCACTATACATTTAACATACATGTTAAATGTACAATTTTCTGTAGTGTATAAGGACATCACATGAGCGTCTTTTCAGAGGCGATCTGTTTTGGGCGTATTTATCTTTGTCTTGGGCTGGTTTACTTTGCGTCGTTCATTTCGGTGTCACGGTTTTCGTCAAAAAGCTCGTGCCAGAAGAAATAAACCGAAAACATGTATAGCCGATTCACAAGCGAACACAACTCGCTGTCTACATCATTTGCAGATTTAATTCACACCCGCTGTGAGTAACCACTTGTGTTTTTTGCCTAAAATAACACCGGATCTACACTTTGATACTCTAGATTGACAAAGAAGTTAATAACAAATCGAACTATCCTCTCGATCTAGGAAAAGGACATAAACATTTCTGAACGCTTGTCTCAAACTATACATATGTGCATGAAAACCGAAGCTGGTTTCCCGTGCTCGTTCATGCATTTTGTTAAAGGTTGTGTTTTTTTTAGATAGCTGTGGGAGAAAGTTGGCTCTTGACAAACCACGCTGTAGACCAAATTATTTTCTGTGCTCTTCTATGGCTTATCCTCGAGATGGACTTGTGCATTACGTATAGTCTTCTCTGGTTTGAATGTCCTGCCAATGTGTGAGCTGAATATGTGCCAAAAATATGTAGGTATGAGATCAAGCTATTTATCTTTACTGTGATTCTTCGTGAGCTTATAAAACGTACAAAACGTACAGGATATGCGTTATTTGTTTTCTACTCCCTGTTTCTCTCCCTTTTTCGAAAATATGTACTTTATGATTATGTCAATCTCTCTATATCCGTATCTTCAGCTAACTAATAACTATAATACATCGTGGATTCAAATGCGAAACCTGTAAATCAGGCCAAGACTCGCTACAAACACGAGGTTTGATTATAGTGTTACCTATACAGCAAGTGGGTTCACCATATGGTAGCAAGTTTCGCCCCAAATGCACCAAGTTTTGCTCACTTATACATAACGTTTTTATAATACCTGTGCCGCAAATTCACCATCACGTATATATCGGGAGTACGATGTATGAACAATGGCGGAGCGCAAATATTAACATCATAAATATAATATAATCGACCCCAACGAATATATCATGGGCCTAGGTCATGTTTGCCCGTGTAAACTGCACATAGAAATTTACATGCTTGTCCCTACGCGTCTATAGGAAAAAAACTTGACATTTTTTTTTTAGATACGAGACGAAGCTGAATGAGATATTAAGCAGAAGGTAACCTGCGATGGCTAGGGAAATTTACACTTTGACATCGGGTAAGTTTATTCTGATATATTTGTCAATGAATTCCACAAACTGTTAGAGCAAAAAACCCATCTCCGATCTGACGATTTCCTCTGTAGGAATGAGATGCTTGTTAGCGTATTGAAACAAGCGCTGGATGAGCGCAAAGACCTCCGTCGAGGCAACAGGGTCCGTAGCGTAATACATCACTGAATAACATACGGCCGGATGCCAAGCTCAATTTTGTATTTGTTGGACGTTAGCTTCATCAATGGTAATTAATCTGGGATTGAGGGTTCCTCACTAGCATGTCCAGACAGGGATGTGAAAGTCACATTCCCAGCAAATAATTTTTGTTTGATTTGACGTGCTTGAAGTATTGGGGTATAGAATATAGTATATTGATGGAAAACCTGGAAAAGTGCTTGAGACATTAGGCCCCATCCCCCACCTCCCCCTGAGAGGATCCCCTCACCCAAATCGACACGTTAGCGGCAGAAATGAGACACCGTGTGCCTAGTTGTTGTACCAACTTGCTTGTGATTTTGTGCTATAGGCCCAACACATCAACACTTCATATTTTGTATGTGTACAGTTTAGCATCATCACTGATGAGAGAATGCTCTTCAAAACACACCTGATTTTACCGACACTTCGTTCTGATCTGTCTCAACATCATATGATGAGGATTCAATGCGCTCGGTATAATTTTTTATACTGGTGTTACAGGTCACCTTCGCCTTCACCTTACTGTATCAATGACCATGGACTTGTACATGTATCACATTCACATTGAATGGTGATGACTGATGAGAATATTGCCCCTATGGAACAAATGACTGAATTCCACGCAGCAAATAAAAAGTTCATGTTAATCATAAACAACATACAATTAGTAATACTATCAAATGATTATGTTTATACCTTGTCGACATCAATATATTACAGGTAATATCATGACTGAATCATGGTAACATATATTCATGGGTATTTTTGTCTACAATCGACAATAAACTGAAGAAGACCCATGCTGTTTATTATATTATGTTTTAAAACTTCACTTGCTAATTAATCTCGATTATGTTGCTTATTGTGAAAATAAATGAAGTTATGAAATCTAGTATGATTGTTCATTGATCTCAAATTAGAAATATCTTCAGCAGCTAAAGTTAAGTCAATCATAACAATATATAACGCCATGGTATTGTTGTAATATTACCCAGGCATTGATCTTTGAATAAGAATGTAATGAGATACATATACCTGTTCTTTGTGTTATTATGTATGCAGTTCATTCTGTATGTATTTTATACATTTTTCAAAAGTGGAAGGCACGGGCACAGGGATTTATAAATCTCTTATCTTAAAAATGTTCCTAGAGACAAGTTTCGTATAGGGTTCAAATGGGGCCGCTATATATTAGCTTATGCCGTGATAATGATCACGTTATCGGATGAAGTTTTATAGTAATCTGAACATCCATAGTTGTATCCTGTGTGTTTAATCATTGTTTTTAAATGTTTGAATACTAACCATTTGGCATGGTTAGGCTCTTGCCAGCTTTGTCTGTATGTGGCCTATTGAGAAGAGTATTGTTTGTTATTGACGGTTAAGTAGGTGCTTAGTAACTCATTGTCCGGCAAGAAGTAACAACATTTATCTTCTAAACCTGCATAACATTTCTAGTGTTGCTTAATCAGCAGGAAAGAGACACACTGTCTGGAAATCCTGCCCCTACATTTGATCATAAAATGTTTACTCAAGGAATACAGTAAAAACTATTTTGTTCAAAATTGTAAGATTTCATAACTACTTGTTTTTATTTAGGGGGATAAGTACAATACCAAAAAATTCAGTTTGTTTAGACGGTGTAACTCATAGGTAAATAATGAATATATTAGAGCTTTATAGGAACAATTTAGAAAACCTGGCACAGGCATACATATACATTTTTCAAAAGTGGAAGGCACGGGCACAGGGATTTATATGTAGCAGAATTGGAATTAAAATTTGAAATGAAGTCTGTTTCTAGAAGCTAAATCATTTTAGACACACATTCAAGTCCTTACCTGGTCAAGGGAGATAATTTTCACTTTTGATGATGTTTGTGAAGCATGCAGCAGGACTTCAACTTCCAATGATATTATCCACACAATCCCATTCTACATGATATTTTTGCCATAGCACCGATAAACTAGGTCCCTTCATTTATGTGTTCTAGATCCAGGAGCTATTGGGAGCTGCAGGCTTTGTAAAAGTTAGATCCAATTATTCTCAGTGAAGCAATGAAATCCGGCATGGTTGTTTTAAGTTAGAATTTGGCATCCTTGGAAATGTCTGATCGATTCACACATGTATCACTCGGCAGGTGGTCATTACATGTGTAATGTTTATTTTGTTAGGAATCAACTGATATCCAATGGGGTGGAGGGCGAGCAAATCACTGGCTCTGAACTAGGTCATCAGTTAGTGTGTCCTCGAATAGGAACGATCGATACCCATATGAGCGTGGGTGAGATAGGAAAGCATGTTTACGCCGTTTGCTCTTTGTGATACAACTCCAGCCATAAAGTTAGAAAATGTCATATGTATCTTTTAAAATTATTTCCTCGAATGAAACATAACAATCTAAATCGAAGAGATGAATCAAATGATTTGAAACTTAATTTCATTGTGTAACAGTGAGAAGAAAATTAATTGTATAAACATTCCAAGCCTCATTGAACACAAGCCGCATCATATTTGATATGAATATAACGCGCGTACATTAGCTCGCTTGGACGTCGCTTAGTTAAATATGGACAGACTCGCAAAAATCTCAAAATTTTCAAAAGCCACAAAAATGCCCTCAGCTTGTACAGAGTAAGTAAAAATACTTATGTACAACTTGATGTTTAGAAATGACTGTGTTGAACGGTTCTATTCCCAACTTCTCTTTTATTCTATGTCATAGAGGACAGGGTTTGGTAGATAATTAAAAACTGTATTAACTCGGCTTCACATTTTAGAGAATGACTTTAATTGAGCCTAAGATGAAAGAGAAATACACTTATAAAAAAATCTATTTAAAAAAATATCTGTATATATGTTTGTATTAATTTCCATAATTTATTGAAAAAACTATACGTAGACTTCGACCACCGAATATAACACAGGCCAGGCAACTGTGAGAACCAGTGAAAGATACCCATCGAGATGAGCGGATTTGCAGATAAACAACAACAACAAAATTGCACTTTGTGCCTCACGAGGCCTTTCTCCATAGAGTGCATGCCAGTTATTTTTCTAGACTACAACAACAACAGTTTTTGCCTGTATCACAGTCCGAGCTTCCGATTACCCTTCAACCTTACCCAGACGACGGATAATTTTTGACAGATTGTCTGGCTAGGCTGTTGATCGGATTCACAGATAACGATTGAAGCATGGGAAGATATATTTTTCCAGTCGCTATCTCCCCCCTCCCCCCCAACTCAAAAAAAAAGAAAAGAAAAAGCCGGGAGAGTTCTTCGGAGTTTTACGTTTTTGACCTCTGACTTTGAATTTGACTTCTCACTTCCGACTCGCATCCTGGTGAATGACACTCGTCCTTTATCTTTTTGCCGATTCAGAGATTCTCGTCGAAGTTTCCAATTATACTATCCGGAATGCGAGTTTTTCTTTCGTGAAAATTTACTTTTTATGAAAGCGCAGGTTCGAATCGTCGCATACCGGCCATCTGTACCAGCGCGAAGCTATAAGTATACGCGCGAATTTAGTACCCTCGAATTAAGAGACCAGGTGGAAGCGCTGCAAAGGATATACACCTTTTGTGACTTAAGCATTCAATTGTGTCCAGGAACTTTTCAAAATTTCGTCGGGAACCATAGCAATCCCTATTGGAAATCACACGAGTCGTGGGTTCCCCATATGACAATTATTTGGCGGGAGATATCACGTTGCGCTCCTAGACCTCCGTCTGATCGACGGAGGTTAAAACAAGTCATTTTAATCTCTGGCCATGGCTTCTCTGAAATCATCTGTTCTGGCTATTCCATAAAGGAAGCTTTTAGTGACACAACTCTTCTTGAAATTATACGGAATATTATATGCTTATGATCAAGCAAATTTGCAACACGTATGTCGTGGGTAAAAATGATGTTCACCTTTTGTATATTTTTAACTGAGGAAATTTTGAACTGCATGCTAATAAGGTCGGGAGATAAGCGCTTGCTCTCTAAAAAAAATTGAGTGAAATTTCACTCAAGTAAGAGTGGAAATTGATCCCACTCAATACTTAAGTGAGATTTTCACTCAACTTGAGTTAAATGCACTCACCTTGAGTGACATTCACTCAAGAATAAGGGTGGAAAATGATATCACTCAAGTTGAGTGAATTTATTAGTGGTTTTAACTCAAGATGAGTGAAAAGTAACTAAAGTTGAGTGAAAAGTAACTCAAGTTTGAGTGAACAGGTACATTTCCCTCAAACTTGAGTGGAACAATTCACTTAGGTTTTTTTGAAGAGTGATCAGCGTTAGTTAAATACCCATTTCTGGATAACAGTATTCGAGAAGCGAGTTGTGCACGGCCTGTACACATCTCGACTGGTAGCATTTGTTACATACCATGCAAAACGTGATGATGTTAATCAACGACACAAAACATTATTTCAAAAACATGTCAAACAGGGCTATACCTATTGGCAGAAGCGTACAGGATCTCTACGTCGCTACGTTTCGTGACTTGTGTATAATTACGGTTAACCAGGGTCTAGGGGCCGTTTGAACAGCATGTGGTGCCATATCCATGGTATTTAAATGAACAGACACAGTCAAAGCGTGACTGAGATACACCATATTCTGGAAAACGAATGAGAAATTCATTTACTGATCGACGATAAGAATTTAGGCAAAGAACATGATAATGTCTTGCTCTCATCGTTGAAAACGCTTGCAGAAACCCGTGTGTTTGTTTTCGTCATTTCATGCTTATTTGGAGTTGATGCCAAATAGGTATTTCGATTATTGACGCGCAGATTCTTTTATGGATGACGGCTGAATAATGAATGTCGGGTCTTACGCCTGTAATTATAAATAAGATCTTTCACTCTATCAATATTTCCTCAATTTTAATCTCAGCTGTTTCCATAAAAGGCTACGTCCGAGAATCCACGGTATTCTCGCGTTTGAATATGAGGTGCTGAGGGAAGCTACCCATTCGGAACTCCCGAGCGGAAATCTACGAAGGGGACCGATTCTACGCTCGGGGGACGACAACATGAATTTCCTATGAATCTCCAGATGTGACGCGCCGGAACGGTTTAATACGCATGGCTCCGAAGCCCAATCACTCTCGCGGAAGCCTTTATCCCCGACCAGCAAATATTTCAATGCGAGTCTCTGATTTACGTCAGATATTCTAAAAACTGTTCATTCTTTTCATTCGAAGCACGTTTCAATAGAAAACCATCAGTTTAAATGGTACACACGCCACGTGTTGGCAAGATATAATTCCCGTGTCACCACGCTCTAGTCCAATATGGCGTCAATGGCCTTCGAGGGACATCTCAAACCGGAGATCCCCGAGAAGTTGCGAATGGGAAGCTACCCTGTAGAGTCATATGGTTGCTCTTTAGTCGCCAGGCATCGTCATTTTTCCCCACGTCGTGCATATCGCTCCAATTAGATATTTATATCACAGAACGTGATCAAGAGAAACTTTGAATGGAGATACTTGTTCCTGATGACAATGTTAGATGCCAAATGTATGTATCGGTAAATATGCTTTACTGAGAACAGGTTCCTACACTGGGCCGCAAAACTTTACAAAATATATATATATAATGTGCGTGTGCTTTCGATTAAAGCTGGAAAAGCACAGGCAAGCTGTCGAATTGGCCTTTTTCTCTTTTACCTAGAAGATATGCATTCTATACACCGATTAGTTTCTCTATCCTCAACAGATTATCTTTGTTAGGATTTATTGCATTCCCATGTATGATACACAATGTTAGCGTCTAGTGGTTCCGAGAACAATACGTCAAGGGGTGTCAAGGTATTCTTCACACGGAGGTCCATCCATTATGTAGTACCAGGTTTGACCTGTCTTACCGGTCATGCAAGGCTGTTAAAAATATGTGTGTCGAGGATTTTTCATCACGTGACCTATGGTATATGTACATTGCCTGCAAATATCCTCATTTTATATCTTCATAATTACAATCTGAATGATCACAATGAGTATAATTGAGCCAATGACATGTCTGCCCCGGTAACTTTTAGACCTCCGGTGTTATACCAAAACGTATGGGAGGCTATCCCTGCCAAACCGCTTTGTCTTGACAATCAGTCAATACACTGGATGCATTGATAACCAACCAACGATTTGATTCGAAATTCGAAGCATAGGGAATACAATATAAACGCATTGATATTACAATAAGTATATCAGAAATATTTACATCACAGATTGTGGTGTGAAAATATTGACACAATGAAGTAGCTTTGAAATGTATTGACTGGCTTATTGGTTACTATTTAATATTTGAACATTTCGCAATCTACTATTTGCCAAACAATTGTAATATTTTCTGATGTTCCAGTTATCGACAAAACGTCTTGATCGATTAAACGTCCAATCGATCGATACGGTTTATCGATAATCGATAAATATCTCATCTCGAACGACCCCGGTTTATCTATATCGATTGTTGTCCCGGTTTACTGTCGAAGCACAAGATCATCTCGATCCCTCAATCAACTTGCCTGGAGAATAGAATCGGGATGCCTTACAAAATCCATCGATTTTGAGGCTGATTTACATCTTTAAGTTTTCTGTCAATTCTTTTTCCAGCTAAGATTATTTTGGTGAATATTTGTTTACTTAGGTGAAATTTTAACCTTCACAATCTTATCATGAGTAACAATGAGTTGAATCCTATCTGTCCTGGGCGATTTGGGACCTGTTCAGGCATAGGTGGAAGGGGGGGGGGGGCATTTTGGCCCTCACCCCACCCCACCCCACTAAGTATTTTCTTACCCCTTGAGTTAGGGGCCTTCAACTTACCACACTTCGGCCAAGTTCTACAACAAAATGTAAAAAATAATCCAAAATGGCCGTCGCGCTGACGTGATTTCAAAAAGACATTTTTGGGACAATTTTTAAGACAGATTTTTCGGAATTTCTGGCTATATGTTTCTTTGATAAATTAGTAAATACTAATCTGATGTGGAATAGAATAGCTATTTCCCACCTTTCGTTGCAGAAAAGTAGGAATTTTGAAGAACAATGACGAAAACATCAGTTTTCTGGTACCCCACATGTATGATCGCCATTTTGAGATTTCCCTTAATCTTTTGCTCGGGGGTTATGCAAATATGCTCAAAATGACGTCAATATGAACTCTCAAGTTGTTGTTGTTCCCGAGAGAGGGTAGAAAGTTTGGTGGGAGAGCCATAATGGTCCCCTCCAGGATAATCTCGCCATCCACATGCGCGTCGTATAATCGGGGTAATGTTTCACTATATGTTATAGTCTCTAATATGTTGCGACATAATTTAGAGCAATTTTATGCGTAATATCACAGCAATCAGGACATGATTTGGGAAACTGAAGCACCCCTATTTCATTCAGTTGCTTCAAAACAACCTTGACAAATTTCTAATCCCCATATCTCAAACAAAATTTGTGTTCTATGTCCAAATAATACAGCACTCTTCGTTGAGGTAGGAACAAATACTTATCAGAAATAATCACAATCATATTCAGATCGCCTATTGCAACATTTTATCGAAGATTTTGACAGTGAGGTATAGAGCTATTGAAAGTGTTTAGGGGCCGGGGTGGGGGGGGGGGGGCTTAGCCCCGGGGCTAGGGGCCGTATGAACTCATGTACTTCAAGATCCTCATGGTACTCATATGAACAGTCACAATCAAAGCGCGACTGAGATACATCATTCTTTAGATGACATTACAACGAATATTATGGTTTAAGAATACTGATCAGCGATACGAATTTGATATTTTTGGAACATCATGATGTTTTGCCGGCATCATTGAAAACTGTTGACCGCTTCTCTCTTGCAGGAAACAAGCCTATGTTTATGTATACTATGATTGTCTTTTTGAATTTGGTGCTAATACTATTACATTGAATATGGAATAGTTCTTTGGATTATGGACGCGGATATTCTCTAATGGACGACGGCTGAATTATGAATGACGGACCAGACGCTTGTAATAGATCATATGATAATAATACTAATTTGGAATATGTTTGAGATTGAGGCTTGGACATACTTAATGCCCATTACAATATCTTGCACATTGATGTCACTCACTTATTTTCTTAAGGAAGTTCAATTCTGTCATTGTCAAGGATATCACCCAAAACCTTAATTTTCTGTCAAGAGTCAACAAACACCATATATCTTGTGGTCTATCTCTACCAGAAAATGAAAAACATCCATCAGGATGACCACTCGGATGACGTCGTAGTATTATCATAGTCTACAAATGCATTTTTGTTCCATTTTTCGGTAACATTCGATATGTTTTTATTCATGTACTAATTTATCTCAGAAAACCAAGTTATTTCAGAAAATCAGATAATGAATTAGGGAATATTTATCCTAATTATTCTTCGCTGTTAAATGCAATAATTTAGAGCAGTTTTATGCGTAAATGGCAAAACGTTTGAGGAAAAACTTCCAGACCGTCATTTGTAAATGTACTCGGAGGCATCTGCAAATATCTTCCAAATGATCCCAATATGTTAAGCCCGGCGCACACGAGAGATGTCAGATGAGCTATCGGCCTCAATTGCCGGTCAGCTCAGGGGCTAGCTCCCGTGTGGTTTCAGCGCACATGGTGAGCAAAAGTTTCACGAAATTGATTTTCATAACTCTTCATCAAGACCATTTTGAAGAGTCGTGCGTATAAATCGCGTGAAAATAACATGCGATTCATTGGCCGGTTCAATAAAACTGCTGAGCTGTTGGCTTACGTTCGCCGCACACGCTGAGGATTTGGCCTCGCGAGGCGAAATTATCAAACAAGTTTGATATCTGTTTCCCGGCCTCGCGAGGCCAAAAACTCAGCAAAAACTGCCCGCACACGAGAGCTAGCCCCTGAGCTGACAGGCAATTGAGGCCGTTAGCTCAGCTGATAGCTCTCGTGTGCGCCGGGCTTTAGGCTATTAAGTCACAAAGTGTCAGCTCTAGAAAGGAGATTGTACGATAAGGCGGCTTTTGGCCTATACGTGGTGCGGTCGAAACCGAAAAGGTCAAATGTCCTAAAAATAATTGTGTTCTAATGTAAAGGCAAGGGAAAATATATGTACACTATATGAGAAAGTTCTAGCATGAAATTGAATCCGCAGCATGTGCTATATCGCGAAAAAGGGTCTAAATCGAGTCATTCAAACACAAAATTCAGCACAAAGAACCCCTTGGACCAAGAAGCCATCAACCCGGTGATGTGCAGTGGCATAATATCTCCCCTGCTGGAAAATCTGTTCTGGTCCACGGGTCATTCGTGTCTAAATGTGCGATTAAATGACTCAATTTATACCCTATTTTCAAGAAATAGCACATGCTGCGGGTATTAATTTCACGTACTAACTATAATCATAACGCAATCAAGCTAGAACTTTCACATACTGTATACATACATTTTCTCTTGTCGCTACATTATAGCAATCATTTTTGTACATTTTATTTTTTTTCGTTTCCAACCGCACCGCGTATAGGCCAAAATGCCGCCTTGTTGTACATGTACCATCTCCTTTGGTCGATTAGGATGTATTGTAGAAACTAGATGGAGAGGTGAGGCATAAGTTCTGGTTTCTTGGCTCCGATATTTTCTCATGCTAATCGGCTGCAATTAATCGGAACCATTCGACAATTCGGGTGTCACGGTAATGCGTTTTTTAGTTCATGTTCAATATCCGATTAGTCCTTGAACTTCAAATAACGGTCCAGTTTCAATGAGGTTTTTTTTCGATGTATTGCTTTGCTATTTGCAAGGTATCAGACATACAACACGATATGACGTACATTTAATGTCAAACGACTTTATTTTAGGACGATGTCATCGAAAAAGAAACTAAATATTCACAATTACATACTCAACTTTGTGCATGACAATAATAGATTTCGTGTATCAAATAAGTGTTGTCCAACATCCGTATATCAAATAGTTAATCAAATTACAATGCAGATAAAATGCGAAAGCATTAATTGGAATATGAACACCAAAACTAAACCGCAAATTTTCGACGTTATATACAAACTCTAGTTACAAACTGAATCCCACAAATTTGGGCAAACTGCTACTGACAATAAAATTTGAAGCACTACTACTCTACGGATAACCCAAATGGAAAACAATTATCTTTCAGATGAAGGCAAAATATACCAATGCTATACTAAATGTACATCACAAATACATAGCGTGTTTTAATACAATTATTTTAATGTCTGTACGATCACATCACCTCCAACACATTCAGCATTGCAACAAACAAATTTGACACGGACACATTCATCTGAACGGTGTTCATGGTAATAGCGAACATATACTTGTATTGCTTAATCAATCAAATATTTTCCTTTTTTTACATATTGATCACGCCAATTGGCAGCCAGTAGAATGAGTACAATTCATCTATTTAATTTTTCAATGGTAAGGTTATAAAACAGATATGTGACCTCCCAGTCGGATGCCGACTACACTGATAAGAGTTCTTTCTTTACAAGGTTTATCATACATGTATGTCGTTATACACTTTATTGTCCCCCGCCGCAACGCGGCCGGGGACTTTAAAATGGTTCTTGCTTCTATGTGTCCGTGCATGCACGGACATGTCCGTGTAAATACTTCGTAAGCAATAACTTCTAAATGCTTTGTCGGATTCCTCCGAAATTTGGCATCTGCATTCTTTGCGACAAGACGTCTCTTGGTATTACGTTTCAGCAAGATCCGCCTGTAGGTGGCGCCACTGGGGTCTTGCTTCTATGTGTCCGTGCATGCACGGACATGTCCGTGCAAATACTTCGTAAGCAATAACTTCTAAATGCTTTGTCGGATTCCTCCGAAATTTGGCATCTGCATTCTTTGCGACAAGACGTCTCTTGGTATTACGTTTCAGCAAGATCCGCCTGTAGGTGGCGCCACTGGGTCTTGTTCCAATCTTTAGTGCATGTCCGTGCAAATACTTCGTAAGCGATAACTCTTAAATGCTTTGTCGGATTCCTCCGAAATTTGGCATCTGCATTCTTTGCGACAAGACGTCTGTTGGTATTACGTTTCAGCAAGATCCGCCTGTAGGTGGCGCCACTGGGTCTTGTTCCAATCTTTAGTGGATGTTCGTGCAAATGCTTCATAAGCGATAACTCCTAACTGCTTTGTCGGATTCCTCCGAAATTTGGCATCTGCATTCTTTGCGACAAGACGTCTGTTGGTATTACGTTTCAGCAAGATCCGCCTGTAGGTGGCGCCACTGGGTCTTGTTCCAATATTTAGTGCATGTCCGTGCAAATACTGCGTAAGCGATAACTCCTAAATGCTTTGTCGGATTCCTCCGAAATTTGGCATCTGCATTCTTTGCGACAAGACGTCGCTGGTATTACGTTTCAGCAAGATCCGCCTGTAGGTGGCGCCACTGGGTCTTGTTCCAATCTTTAATGCATGTCCGTTCATGTTTGTTCAAATCCTTCGCGAGCGATAACTTTCGAACAATTTGTCGGATTTCTTTGAAATTTGGTAAATGCATTCCCTGCGACAAAACACCGTTGGTGGTGCGTTTCAGCAAAATCCACCCGGAGGTGGCGCCACTAGAGTTCATTCCATTATTCCATGCTGCAAGTGATAACTTAGAAACACTTGGTCGAATTTCTTTGAAATATCCTACATATGTACCTTTCTGGGTAACATGAGAAACGTTGCGGCTCATCGGATTCTTCTCAAATTTGGCATGCATTTACCATGCCAGGAGCTGTTGCTTGGGATTGCCTTTCGCTCACTTGCACTCACAGGTGGCGCCACCTGGTGGCAACATCACAAATTCACTTCCGGGTAATAACTTGAGAACTGACCATCGGATTCTTCTCAAATTTTGTATGAATGTACCGTGACATAAGATGTCGCTTGATAATGCATTTCACTGACTTGCGCCTAGAGGTGGCGTCACCTGGTGTCAAAATCTAAATTTGGTTTCTGGGCAATAACTTGAGGACCCTCATCGGATTCTTCTCAAATTTGGTATGCAGATGTCCCCACGATACCATGTTCCTTGGGATTGTATTTTTCCCGCTTCTGCCTACAGGTGGCGTCTCCTGGTGGAAAAATTTGTTTCCGGGCAATAATTTGGCAACTGCTCATCAGATTATTCTCAAATTTTGTATTCATATGTGACCCGCCCCAAATAACATGAACACCGGTGGGCATCTAGTACCGGCAATAACTTGAGGACCCCTCTTCAGAGTCTCAAAGTTCATATGCCGATACCATGACATGAGATGTCATTTGGGATTGTGTTTTGCCTGCTTGCACCTACAGGTGGTGACTCCTTGTGGCAAAGTCTAAATTTGGTTTCTGGGCAATAGGTTGAGGATGCCTTCATATTCTTGTCAAATTTAGTTTGCAGATAATATGCCATGAGTTCTCTTGGGGTTGCATTTCGGTTACATAATTTTCATGCTACATGGTAAAGAAAATATATTACAGTAGCAATCAACATTCAGTCAGCCATTCAGAGTTGATCTCAAAACCTGGGAAGGTGGAAAGACCCCTCTGCTTCTTACGCCTGTGAAGTAGCTGTTGCCATCCTCATGAATATCTTCTGAAACCGACAGCGCTTATAAATATTGCTGCCATCCTCTGGCTGCTTGTTGGGATACAGATGAACACTAAACATATTTGCGAACCTCAAAGTCAAATATAGCGTACATAAGTGTGAAATAACGCATCCTATACCGGGCTAGGGAATATCACATTTCATTAAATGTTTCCTTAGCAGATTGACTTCGTTCACGGTGTATTTGACCCTGTTTCAACTTGGCAAGGTATTTCGTCACATGAGTAAAGGAACCAATGAAATGGGTTGTTTTTGAATATTTGACCTGGAAATCGGATACGCTTCGCTCCCGTTGTACAGGAGGGGCATGACTGTGGGATCCTGTACGAGACCAAACCGAAATTGTGGAAATTAGCTACTTCGTTACTCCTAATGCATGTATTTGTTTGTGCGTTCGGCTGATGGTAAAAACGTTGACCTGAGATTTCACACAAGCACTAAATGATGCAATCTGGAAACCAGTGCCACCCGATGTTGTCCTTGCTGCTAGGCTCTGGGACGAAGCTCATTAGCGCAATCGGTCATTGGATAGTACACGAACCACCAGAATGGATGGTACGAGCACGTCTGAGATATGACGCACTCTTTATGCGTTCTTGCTAAACATTTTGTATTCTGACGTCATGACGTTATGGCACTGGCCATGCAGATGACCCATGACTGCCGTTTTATAAGGTATTGAATATGTTCCAATGGAACCGGATGAGGACACGTGAACGAATTTTTCAATGTGTTAATGGATCCAAACTGAAAGCGCGGTCCCAATGGTTCATCGGAGAAGCCTGGTGGCGAAGTCGTGTATGATGACCATTTTGATCATTGAATTACCACTGACAAGACGTCAGGCTAAGGTATCGTTCGAATATCCATGTTGTATGAAGGCCTTTAACATACGTTTGTATAGTGTTATAATATGACCGTTGGTATTACAAACATTTGGTCGGTTTCGTCCACACACTTCTTCTCAACTTTTATTGAATGAGCAAAATTGACGTCATCCAACGTTTACGTGAAACCTCATATCAATGTTCCTTCAACGTAGGTGTGTCCTCTGGGGAACAGCTTACCGTATTTTAACATAATCCATGCAAATCTTCCCAGAAAATGAAACCAACACGCTTCATTAAGGAAGAAACAAATATTAACCAGAAATGATTCCAAAGATATTCAGATCGCTCAATTGCAAAGTTTTATCGACATATTTTGGTTGGTTGTAAATCATTTTAACCTGTAAAGGTTGATACAATAAACACAATAGCCTATCTGGATCTATGGCCTACGCCATTAAAACAAAATCTATGCGTGTTACGTGTTACAGTAAGTTGCGGGTTGTCATTAACCAATAAAGCATCCACTTCTCAAAACGACCGTCCGACCGCAATAGATTTCTTGCTTGTCATAATCGTGAGGTATTGCTGAATTTTGATCACAGTCCCCATCATTGGAATGGAGTAATGGCACGGCCTCGTTTTCAATAATGTCCTGTCAGGGGGAGCATTTACATATTTGACAGTTGATAATTTCAGCACCTAGCATATCTTCTCACACTGATGTATTCACTGAAACAAAACATGGATTTCGTAGATTTGCGGATTTTAGGGCAAAGTGACCTTGACCTACTAACCTCCATATCGATTATACCTAGCTATAAGGATGAAATTGAAGAGAAATCGATAAAGCTCTGAAAAGTTAAGGAACTACATAAAACACCGGGTTAAGAATGATCTTCCACCGCGTGTGATCACTCAGCTATATACTGTTGGGATGCTAACAATTCTTGTTGGCCTCTAGATCGATGTTACGTGTCTCTCATTTTTATTATTTTAACCCTACAAGGTCTACCAAACATTCGAGTCTATCTCCGGAACGACAAAACATTGAGGGCTGATACTACCGGACTTCATTTTGAGCCTATTTGTTTTGTCCTGATCATATACGGTTAATCAGTAACAATAAAACGAGACCATTCGATATACGATTGTAACAGTTACACTTTTGTAACTCTTCAGGCTTGTACTTTCAATACTTGATAGCAACTTCAACTATATTGGTCGGATTTCAAATGTAGTTTTTTGCATTATTTTGATATATTGCTTTGCTGGTAATGTATCAGACAGACATCAAGACGATATTACATCAAATGACTTCATTTCAGGCCGATGTTCGTGAAAAAAACTAAACATTTACAAGTAAACTCAACAATATACAGGCCCATAAACAATATACAGAATATAAAATACGTGTATTAACTAATCATACAACTAATCATACAAGTGTTGTCCAATATCTGGACAATTAAAAAGTTCAGCAATTTACAACATTTGAAAAAATTCGAACTCAATTATTATAATATTATGACAAAACATACACAACAAATCTCGTAAAAATCCTACAAAATTGGGTAAATTGTTACTAAAAAATTCAATTGATACACTTCTGTGCAAATAGTCATAATCTATATATTCTTCCGAAGGCGCTGTTGTAATAAACTCTTACCTTACGGATTGTAGCTCGAATATACCAATCTCAACTCTACATCAAAATACATAAATAGCCTGTGGGTTCTGAATACAATTATCTTATTGTCTGAGCTTTATGAAAATGTTTCCTTCATCACATAAAAATCATAATTGATCAAACTGTATCTGTTCGTTTGTTTGTTTGTTTGCTTGTTTGTGTCCGCGGTACAGCAAAAGTCTTGGTCGAGATCATGACACATCGTTCTAGCAGTATTTTGGTTACCTTTTACGTCCATTGGGAACATGGATTTGTTTTTGGGTAGAGGGCCTCCGCCAAAGAAATTTTACCAAGATTCAAGTTTCTTTATTTGTTGATCACAGCGCCCGTTATCGAGCAGATATACAATCAAGCGGAGATAATTAAGTATATGTACATAATAACCTAGTTGATTAGAAATAATTTGATTGACAGAAAAAATAGCAGTCATGTAGTTGTGATAATGCCAGGAGCAACGATTTTGCTGGCATTTTACAATAAATTATGATCTATATCAGTATCTGTGTGTAACACTAAAAACGTATATTACATATAACATTATCTGTCATTCCTGTACCTGTAACAAATTTGTCATGTTTAGATGCAGATATTGCTACGTGCGCTCATACAATCATGAACAAACTTACCTAAATTTTTCATCATAATTGGATCCTCGCACGATAAAAGCCAAATACGTTTGTTTGAAATATCGAGTTGAGAAAGGTTGGCATTAATGCTACCACATTTAAATAGAAATATGTCCCGAAAATGGAATTCATCTTCAACCTTACCAGCATTGCAAATAGTACATGAACGCTTATCTGGCGGTACTTTGTCATACCTACCTTCGCAATCTGAAGGTCATGGCTACTTGTTCATGGCTTACATAAGTCACTGCGATGATCTCGATTCAGAATAGATAAGGTTCCAACAAAAAATTTAGCTTGACGGTCCTATATGTTCTAAGTTTGTTACCACAAGTTACGTTGGGGCGGTCGGTAAACAGTTGTTCATTCCACCAATTACAAAATACAGAAGAGAAACTTCTTGCAGCTTTGGAAACTAAACTACCAACAGATAAACGTTTTATAAAAAACAATGTTATCAAACTACGCTTCATCAATTATACATTTGTCTGAAACTGATCGAGTATAAACAATGGTATTAGTTCTAAACAATCATTTCCCAACTCTAGTCTGCGGTTTACGTCATTTGTACAGATTTACGAAAATAGTGCTGGCATTCCACACATTATACATGTAGGTTATAGAATGATACAAGTTTAGATTAACTGAATGTTTTACATGACCACGAGAAGCGGGTGAGAGGGTTAAGCGGATTTAGCGGGGTTGGTTGGGGGGGGGGGGGAGATTGGGGTGAGATTATGGAGATTGCCAAACATTATCAAACCTAAGGAATGTCCGAGCATTCCAGATCGATCATCCTTCATCAATTCCATTCCGGTTCTAACATTAGCTGAATAGGAAATCAGAAAGTGGATATTCCTGAAAACCAATGTATGCTGTTGTGATACCAGCGTACATTTTAACTTTCAGCTAATGGAAGAATTAAGTTCAGTTATAATTGTTATTGTCGAGCCAAACGGATGTGACATTTGTGGCAAATATATATGAAACCGTTCTATGGCTGTATATCAACTGGGTTATTTTTATAACTCACGGGTCCATCATGTGGTTGTGTCAATCTGAATGTGGGATTATCTCGTTAACTTTGTGATTAGTTTGCATAAGAAATATGATCGTATACGTGTAATTGAAGCATAGTTTGGTCAATCTTTGTTACAATTCTACTAAGTTTAATTCCATCTAAAACTAACCATCTGCTGACAGAGATGATCGATTTCAGACGTCTATCTACAAAGTGACTTCTACAATGTATCCGGCAACGTTTTCTAACTTTGTTAATATCACACACCAAAGCGTTAACATCCTTGGGAAAATATAGGTGACAAAGGGAGAACAGATGTGTACGCATGATATCACATTTTAAGAATACTTGATGCTCATTCCGGCGGTCGCAATTTTGCAAACTTGAGTTAACGATCGAATCAGTTTCCGTAATAATGGCATAAGTTCACTTCATACTCATAGCACCTAATCCAGTTTCCTTAACATTAACAACTATCCTATGATCGGCCGAGAGGCCGTGCACCAAAATGGTCGTCCCGTTCGCACCTCGAGCTGACCAAATTCTGACTATATATCATGAAAGGCTAGGATATGCGGGTCATTCCACTGGTAGCAGGCCGAAAATCCGTGCCGGAATAAGGTAGCCACATTGATTTTGCCGCGATATTTTTGTGAAAATATATGGGGGTAGGGGAAAATGTGATCATTTGTGCTTAACTGGTTAAATCAAAACGAGATATGTTATATATCAAAATAAAGCCCATGCTTTGACTTGAGAATGACAACAATACCAATTTTATTGAAAATTTGTCGACGTCACAATGACGTCATAATTATCCATATCGGTCCGGGAGAGGGGAAACATGATCGACACTAATCTATTTGACCTATGTCCAGAATAGAACAGAATTATGGATAAAAACTTTCTGGCATCATATCTTATCATTCTTATCATTTTAAGTCAGTGTGAAGAAGTTTGGTGACAAAGAATCATGACATCATAAAAAGGTACCCTCCTTAGTTTGCGCGGGCCATATTGCACCGTAAATAACTATATTTAAGTTTACAAGAGCGTAAGCCTCGATCGATGATCTAAGCAATGTCAAATGATATGCACCAAGGCTATGTCGACTTTTTTATATTCATTCCTATCATTCGGCCATCCAGGGTGCACAGGAAAGTTTCATGTGGATTCATATGGTTGCTTTCTAGTCGCCAGACGTCGTCAGTTTCCCTCACCTCTTGCATATCGCTTCAATCCACGTGCTCATTTTTGTTTTGTTTTTATCGTATCTTACACTTCTTTATTTGGATTTGTATATACTGTTTCACTCCATGGCAATGTAGTGTGAGTAGTATATAGCCGTGATTACAGACCATATTGACCTCATTTCGACCTCAATCCACTGGGGTTTCCCAGGGGGGGATTCCCCAGTGGGGATTTCCCATGACGATCACGTGATCAAGGCATGTCTAGACTTGTTGGTGTGTGGTCAAAATGGCGGCTGTGGGAGTGTGTTCAAAATGGCGGCGTGTGTGGTCAAAATGGCGGCTGTGGGAGTGTGTTCAAAATGGCCAATCTCGAAACCAGAGCTATCCGGTCCTGTCCTCCCTACTAGGCTCTGGGACGGCGCTCAGGCGTACGATCGATCATTGGCTAGCACACAAAACCCTAGAATTCAGAACATAACGAGGGCGTCTCTGTGGAGATAATGTCGATGTCCCGACGTCATGGATGTTACGAGCGCGTCTGCGCGATGACGGACTCAATATGCATTCTTGCGAAATATTTTCTATTATGACGTCAAGACGCCATGACGCTTGCCATGCAAGTGACTCGTGACTGACGTTTCACAAGGAATTGGATATGTTCCAATGGAACAGGAAGAGGACACGTGAACGAATTTTTCAATGCATTATGGGACCCACTTTCAGTGAGCGTGGTCCCAGGGGTTCGTAGGAGCGGCCAATTTTCCAGCGGAGAGCGACCCCTGGTGGCGAGGTTGCAAAATGGCGGCGTGTGTGTACAAAATGGCGGCTGTGGGAGTGTGTTCAAAATGGCAGCTGTGGGAGTGTGTTCAAAATGGCGGCCTGTGTGGTCAAAATGGCGGCCTGTGTGGTCAAAATGGCGGCTGTGGGAGTGTGTTCAAAATGGCGTGGCGGCGTGTGTGTGGTCAAAAATTAATTTTAATTAATTAATTTTAATAAATAAATAAATCAATCAATAAATAAATTAATTAATTTTAATTAATCAATAAATAAATCAATAAAACAAAAACAAAAACAAAAAAAGTGAAACACTATACAACGAACCCGGGGCTCGAACTCGGGTCCTCTTTATCCAGAGGCAGACACGTTATCCATTACGCCATGAGCTAAAGGCTACAAGCCAACGTTAAAAATGGTCTATATATGTCTACGGCCCATACTGGGGGTATAGGATCAATGTTTGTTCCCCTGGGAAACGTACTTCTATACATTTGCGGTAGGGTTGTGGGGTCTCGTTTTACTCGTCTCGTCAAGACAAATGGGGGTATAGGTTCAATGTTTGTCCCCCTGGGAAACCTACTTCTATACATTTGCGGTAGGGTTGTGGGGTCTCGTTTTACTCGTCTCGTCATGTAGAACATGATAGGAAGTGTTGCGGAGCGAATCGGTGAAATTTTTGAAAAAAGTCACCAAGGCCTGGGTAGGCCCATAGGCCTATATACTGCATGGCTATGGGCTATAGACCCATACGGGGTGGACATGTTGGAGTCTAGGTGAGCCCCTAATGATCCTATGAGGTCGTATGAGGTCTTATTTTGAAGCTCTCATGCAGGAGCATCCGACTGGGCTAATGGTTCGTCCGTGTTCAATAGTCTGCGCATGCGCAGACTGGCCCGTAGTATAGAAAGTAGGCATTTTGGGTGTTATGTAGGGGTGTGTTTAGGATAGAGATGGGCCATTCACGGTTCGAATGGGTCGTGTGAGGTGTCAAAGTGAAGCTTGTGTGGGGTAGAGTCAGAATGGTGTGTTTTTGAATGCAAGTCGCGTCAATCTGCGCATGCGCAGTTGGTTGTAGTAAGTGAAGTGGCCATTTTGGAGCAGTACATGAAGGTGTTTGGGGTAGAGAGGGATCATCCTTGGTCCGAATGCGTCGTGTGAGGTGTCATTTTGTTGCTCTCGGGGTGTACATTCCGATTTGAGGGATGTCCGCGTCATCGGTGACGTCATCGGTACGAGTAGTAGCGAAAGTGGCCATTTTCGGGCAGTACATGAAGGTATTTGGGGTCGAGATGGGCTATTCACGGTTCGAATGCGTCCTGGAAGGTGTCATCTTGTAGTTCTCGGGGTGTACATTCCGATTTAAGGGATGTCCGCGTCATCTGTGACGTCATCAGTGACGTCATCAGTACGAGTAGTAGCGAAAGGGGGCATTTTGTGTGCTATGTAGGGGTGTGTTTGGGGTAGAGAGGGACCATCCTTGGTTCGAATGGGTCGTGGAGGGTGTCAAAGTGAAGCTTGTGTGGGGTAGAGTCAGAATGACGTGTTTTTGAATGCAAGTCGCGTCAATCTGCGCATGCGCAGTTGGTTGTAGTAAGTAAAGTGGTCATTTTGGGGCAGTACATGAAGGTGTTTGGGGTAGAGAGGGACCATCCTTGGTCCGAATGCGTCGTGTGAGGTGTCATTTTGTTGCTCTCGGGGGGTACATTCCGATTTGAGGGATGTCCGCGTCATCTGTGACGACATAGGTGACGTCATCGGTACGAGTAGTAGCGAAAGTGGACATTTTCGGGCAGTACATGAAGGTATTTGGGGTCGAGATGGGCTATTCACGGTTCGAATGCGTCCTGGAAGGTGTCATCTTGTAGTTCTCGGGGTGTACATTCCGATTTGAGGATGTCCGCGTCATCTGTGACGTCATTGATGACGTCATCGGTACGAGTAGTAGCGAAAGTGGACATTTTGTGGGTGCGTGGGGGTGAGTTTGGTGTAGAGAGGGACTATCCTTAGTCCGAATGCGTCGTGTGAGGTGTCATTTTGTAGCTCTCGAGGTGTACATTCCGAGTTGAGGCATGTCCGAAGCATCTGTGACGTCATTGTTGACGTCATCAGTAGGAGTAGTAGCGAAAGTGGACATTTTGGGGCAGTGAAGGAAGGTATTCGGAGTAGAGAGGAACCATCCTTGGTCCGAATGCGTCCTGGGAGGTGTCATGTTGTAGCTCTCGGGGTGTACATTCCGAGTTGAGGGATATCCACAGCATCTGTGACGTCATTGGTGACGTCATCAGTACGAGTAGTAGCGAAAGTGGGCATTTTTAGCAGTGAAGGATGTTATTTGGTGTAGAGATGGACCATCCGCGGTGCGAATGCGTCGTGTGAGGTGTCATCTTGTAGCAACGCCCACCAAAGCCATTCTTAATGCTTCAACGCCCTGGTGAAATAGCTCAGAAGCTCTGATATTCCATGGAATTGTCACTAATTCTTCGAAATGCAGTGACGCCCTCGACGCCCGTCGTTACGCTTTAACACTCTAACATAACACTATGATATAGACCGGAGAGAGAACAACAACAGCAACAACAACAAGGATGACACATGAGAGAACAACAACAACAAGAAGTTTTTTTTCATATAGTTTATTCTCCCCAATGTTACATCATACCCACGCTGGGGGAGCCGCGTTGGGTATATTTACAATTCAAGAAGATTCTTGTCCAATCAGAGGCCACCATTTGCATGTTTCATATTCGTTCCTGTCCGTTAGATGTATTCTTGTCCAATCAGAAGTCTCCATTTCAGAAAGTTCCATCTTCGGCCATGTTCGCTCTGAACCGTTTATTCTAATCACCGTCGGGCAGGCCAGGATACCGTTGAGGCAACATATCCTCAGATAGTTGTTTGCGCATTCTGAGAATCTATCAGTGCATGGGTGAATACTTTCATCCGATGGGGGTGGTGGTCAGTTTAACCACGAAGAACGTAACATTGGTTACCCTCTCCACTATCCACTTGGTGTTGGGGCGTTGTTGTTGGGCCCATTCCAAGGGATCCACGGTGGCCAGGTTCTCCAGCATCGTCTCTAGCGACGCCCGGTTAATGATGGTAAACGGTTGGTCAAATACCCGGATGTTACTGCTCGGGTAAAAGTATCGGACTTGATCTGTCTCCTTATGCTGCAGCACATAACCAAACGCCAGATTTAATTTGAAGGACGTTGCTTGGTCATTGAAGATGGCTTCCACGTAGCTGCGTAGACGGGCGAGGTCGGTCAGTCGAAAATTGTAGATATCTTGAATAGGGCGATGACGGTGGAAACAGTGCCGTATCATGGTCCAATGGCGCCGATAGATGTCACTCACTGGATGGTCGTCCTGTAGCAGATCGCTAGGGGCATCCACTGCATCTTCCGAAAAATGTTCGATGTCGTCAGGCGTATGACTCGAAACCGTAACGCTGGGGTCCGGTTGGATATCCAGGCCCTCCTGGACTGTGGGTATAGGCGGGCTCTTCGTCATCGCATCACCAGTGGCGTTCGTCTCCCCGGGTTCATCTTCTCTGGCTCTGACCTTCCACGGCTCCTCTTTAGTAGAATGTTGTCGCCCGAATCGTGGAGAAGGGGCATGAATCAAACGTTGATGCTGTCTTAACCGACTGGATCGTTTGAAGAGTCGACCACAATCGTTGCATTGTACCGTCACACCCTCGTGGAGTGCCTTATCATGGCGCAGTAAATTATCCTCCCGATTGAATGATCGTGCACAGATTATACAAGTATACCGTGCATCGTTGTGGGTGGAGGCCTCGTGACGTCGTAAACTTTCTATTCGAGCAAACTGCTTCTGGCAAGTTGTGCAAGTGAACATCTTGGTAGTTGACAGAGTATCGGATGAAACGACCAGGCCGCTTCCCTTTTATAGTACGCTAGCTGGAATGCGTCGCGTGAGGTGTCATCTTGTAGCTCTCGTGATGTAGATCCCGATTTAAGGGATGTTCGCGTCATCTGTGACGTCATTAGTGACGTCATCAGTACGAGTAGTAGCGAAAGTGGACATTTTGGGGCAGTGAAGGAAGGTATTTGGGGTAGAGAGGGACCATCCTTGGTCCGAATGCGTCGCGTGAGGTGTCATCTTGTAGGTCTCGGGATGTAGATACCGATTTAAGGGATGTTCGCGTCATCTGTGACGTAGTGTGCTTGCGTGTACGTGTATGTGTGTGTGTGTATGTTCGTGTGTGTCTATGTGCATGTGTGCGTACGTGTGTGTGTCTGGTATGTGTGTGTGTGTGTGTGTGGACGCGTGTGTGTGTGCGTGTGTGTGTCTGTGTATGCCTGTGTGCATGCGTCTGTGTGTGCGTGTGTACGTGTGTGTGTGTGTGTGTGTATACGTCTGTATGCGTGTGTTTATGCGTGTGTGTGTGTGTATGCGTCTGATGCGTGTGTGTGTGTGTGTATGCGTCTGTGTGTCTGTGTGCGTGTGTGCATGAGCCGAGTTCTAAGAGCCCCGGAGAGAGAACAACAACAACAACAAGGATGACACATGAGAGAGGACCAATACATATGGACACATGTTCATTCCTATATTTAAAGACTCTACCACCACCACCACCAACTCCACCAACACCACCACCGCACACCACCAACACCACCACCAACGCCACCAACACCACCACCAACGCCACCAACGCCACCAACGCCACCACCAACGCCACCAACGCCACCACCAACGCCACCACCGGGCGTCAACGCCCGGTGGTGGTGGTGGTGGTGGTGGTAGCCCCCGTGTGGCAGAGCTCCGAGAGCTCCACGCCCGGTGGTGGTGGTGGGAACTCCCGTGTGGCAGAGCTCTTGGATCGGAGCTCTTGGAGCTCAATGCCTGTGGAGCTCAGATCTCGGAAGTGACATTTGCATACGACCTCTGTGAGGTCACTTCCGCTTCCGTTCACGTGACCGGAACTGACCTTTGATCCCGGCGCGCGCGGTGTAGAGGTTTTTGTCACCAGGGGCACGAGTGGTCAACACGACAGATGACGTCACAAGTCGCTCGGTGGTGGTGTCTGTACATATAAGACTTTATATGTCGCCAAAAACGCGGGGATATGTAGTTAACCGACCCTGACTAGTGTCGATCCGTATATACTACATAGTCGGGTTATGAAGCGTTTTAAATAAGGTCAGATGCACTTTTACAATGGCGGATATTAATAATGATGCGACAAAGATCACTGTCGGGTTACATGACAGCCCGGAGTTATCTCGCACTAGTTCCAGTTTTTGTCACCAGGGGCACGAGTGGTCAACACGACAGATGACGTCACAAGTCGCTCGGTGGTGGTGGTGGTGGTGGTGTCTGTACATATAGGACTTTATATGAACTTTCGTGACCTTTTGAGTCCTACCCCGGTGGTGGCGGTGTCTGTACATATAGGCCTTTATATGAACTTTCGTGACCTTTTGAGTCCTATCCCGGTGGTGGTGGTGTCTGTACATATAGGACTTTATATGAACTTTCGTAACCTTTTGAGTCCTATCCCGGTGGTGGTGTCTGTACATATAGGACTTTATATGAACTTTCGTGACCTTTTGAGTCCTATCCCGGTGGTGGTGTCTGTACATATAGGACTTTATATGAACTTTCGTAACCTTTTGAGTCCTATCCCGGTGGTGGTGTCTGTACATATAGGACTTTATATGAACTTTCGTGGCCTTTTGAGTCCTATCCCGGTGGTGGTGGTGGTGACTGTACATATAGGAATGAACACGGGTCCCTCATCAGTCCATATGTATCGGTCGACTGATCAACATGTCGTGTACGTGTACGTTCTGTCAGAGAATCTTCTCTCGTCGCGATAGTATGCTCAGACACATTCGATGCAAACACAACCAAGAGCCACCACCGAGTCTCGCTATAGGTCCAACAAGTAGAGTAGAGCAACCCTATACGATGACGCTGAGTGAGCCTACGAAGGTCGTATTACCATGCGGAAGGTCGTATTACCATGCGGGCGGAAGTATTGTCCATGCGGACGATTTTTCCAGTTCCGGTAGTAATGGTAAAAATACATATACTCCAGGTCAAACTTTTGGCTACCATGGTGATCAAAATGATACCGACGCTACTGACGCTGATGGTGAAGATAATGATGATGATGATGACAATGATGGTGAAGGTAATGGTGACGACGCTGATGATGACGGAGAAGTTACGGATGATGATGATGATGATACTGCTGGTGACAATGATGACGTCGAGGATGACGAGTGTTTGTGGGATCTCTTCGCGGATGAAGCGATTGATGATCATGAATCCGATATAAACGATCTTGCGGAAGTTTACGAAGAAGGCGGAATGGATGAACCAATTGCGCATCAGATGGCATATGACAAGCTTTTACCTAGAATACAGACGAGGTTCCGAAATATCTACGTCCGTAATTTAAGGTTATGGAGAAAACTACGGCAGCACCCGATTCATCAGAAAGTAATGGCGACTAAGAAACGGATGCGTGAGGAAGACGACTTATCAAACGATGAAGCCGAAGAATCTGCCGCTGAGATGCGTAAATTCTTAATAAACAGACTTTTACCGCGCGAGTACACAAGACAACCGATCAAACCTCTTGATTAGTTGATTCCGCCACCAGGGCGTACCGTTGCGTTCGTTATCGATATACCCTCAGCTCTTTCACAGGGTTATGGAAATGTAATCGGCGTTTGTGTACTAGGCTAGCTCAGTTATATTGTCGTTTTGAAACTGTCATTACTAAATTAATTTGTATAAATAAATATATACTTTGAACTTTAACAATCGAAGTTGTGTTCTTCTTTCTTTCAGCCCCCGTCCAGAGTCGTTTCGATATGACTTTATATGGACGATAGTCGGTTACAACGAGTATCCAGTGATAATAAATATACCATCCATAGATAGGTGTAGCAACTCTTTATTGTTACTATTGGTTTTGATTTTTTGGAAAGTTTCATTCGCCAATAACCACAAAACTCACAACTACAACAGGTTGGACACATAAAAACCCCGAATGACATCTGTCGGGCGAACCACGTACAATCTCGACATAAACTAACTCGACATTTTCCGCAAACTTCGACGCCTAAGAAGCGAAATAGGACAGACATCTTTCACACTGGAATTCAGACATGTTGTACGAGTTAGATACGAATCAGCGAGATGAATCTAGTACAAATCAAAATCGAGTTATGAGGGCTATAGCCAATACCTCATATTTAAACCGCGCGATTTCTGTTTATTCAATCACAGCTGTTACACCGTCAACTATAGTTCAATCTCACATGTTTATATCGGAACGTTCTAGAATCAATACAATTATGTACTATGACAGCCTCCTATCTATATAGCGAAATTATAATCGATATTTACCGTACCAAATGTACGGTGTATTATTCAACACAAAATGTCGCTATATACCAATTACAATAACGCTTTTCGTGTAACCTAATATACGCCGTGTTTTTAAATCCTTAACGTACAGATTCGGAGAAATTATTAATAATATCATAAATCTATACTACATAAAAATATATATCGAAATAACGCCCTTCTTGTAAAACCGATATAAAACCTAAAATATACTCCGTGTTTTGAATCGTTATTAACGATTATCGTATAAATTTGGAGAATTTATTTATAATATCATATGTAGATCTATAATATATATATTCAGGTAAATTATAACGTATATAATTTATTAATATCCAGACGCAATAATTTATACAAATAAAAATTGTTAATGACGTATGACAGCGCTATGTGCATTTGGGAGGCAATGTGGATTTGGAAGGATGTGTGATAACTGCAACACGCATTATCTACTACTCGCGTCAACGTTAACTGCGCACGCGCAAGGCTTATGATGTCACTTTCGGTCCGCGGAGTAGTATGAGAAGCATAGATCGGGTTGCATAGGCAGGTTTGGAGCATAATATGGAAAACCAGTAGGGGTAAAGATATGGGAGTTTCACAATATTATATATCCCTAGAGGCAGGCATTCGAGCTAGATTATAATAGACCAACTGCGCATTTGCAGAATCGAGTACGCATTCGTGCAGCAGGTGTGAAGCATTATATGCAGAATAACGAGATTGATACACATAGGAGTTTCATTAAAGTAGGGTAGAAAAATAAATACGTGGGACCCTAATCATAACCCCCGAAGGAATTTCCCTCGTCGATGCGTTGAAGCGTTCGACACCCGCACTTAATGCGTTGACTATGAGTTATCTAGGTTTGAGGAAGGTTGATCGGGTTTTGTGACCTGCCTGTGAAATTTCAACCCTGAGCCGCGCAGCCATGCGCCATATACGGATTTCGCGGCCCATCACCGCGATGCTTACTCTTATTGGTATTACATCTTTGTTGGTATCTTTATAAGTACTATATTTTAAATCAATAACAAATAGCGGTTGTGTTCATGAATGCCGTTCGCTTTTAGTGCTCTAAACATCTATTTTTAGAAATGAGAAAATCTCATTGCCAATAACCAATGAGGACAGCGGGATGCCACCTGTACAGACCGGTCTTGGGCATCTTCACAAGTCCAGGTAAATTGTGAATGATTTACCTGGACATTTTTGGTGATTCGAGTGAGTTATTGAGTCGTTGCTTTGAGTCGTTTCCTCAATCTCGAACATTTCATCCCCCCGAGGTTATTTTGAATTAGCATGTCGGTATCCCAAGCCGGTGGTTTTTGCTTTGACTCTCGATGTCGATTTCAGCCTGACATCAAAGTTATGCCAGCGATGTCACATCTCAAACCATGCAGTGGATAGGCGTAATGAGCTAGCTGAGTCTGTTCACTAATTGGTTTGATTTAGAGGATACTCCTTGATCCATTTTTATCCAGAACTACCGTGGGCAACTAACCAAGGCAGTGTATAGATACTCTAACAAATCGATCGATATACACTGGCTCCCGAGGATGGCCTGGTGGGTCACATGCCTCTCACGCTCTCCGCCTCTTATACGACACGATTTGCGTTTTCTATTCTACTCGTCGCACCGGAAGTTATATCATAACCCTTCCACGTGCGAACTTAACATTGATACGTCAAAGTTAAATAAAAAAAAACGAAAAACGGACAAGTCGAGGCAATTTTCAATATTTGATTTTCATTTTTGGGCGAAGTAAAACGAAAAACGAAAATTAAAAATTGAATGTCAAATTTCAATTTTTGATTTTGAGAAAACGAAAAACAGAAATTGAAATTGACGGTCACGTTTCAATTTTTGATTTTGCGAAACCAGGAAAAAAACATAAATTGAACTGTGCAAGGTTACACGCACACATTTGTCGTAAATGCAAATGTTTTTTTTAATAAAGTATCGCTCTCGTATTTGACATAAATCCATTTTGGAAAGCTGGAATACGGGAGCGATGCTGAGCTTTCCATCTTAAATGATCTTTCCACTTTCAATTTTGCGAGATGGAAAGCTCGAACACGGGAGCGATGTAGAGCTTTCCATCTTTCAGCTTTCAACTTTGCGAGACGGAAAGCTCGAACACGGGAGCGATGTAGAGCTTTCCATCTTTCTAATTTCAATTTTGCCAGATGGAAAGCTCGAATACGGGAGCGATGTACAGCTTTCCATCTTTCTACTTTCAATTTTGCAAGATGGAAAGCTGAATTGTCAAGTGTTACACGGACCCTACCACACACCCATACATCGCGGGGAATTTACAGAATGTCGACGTAACAATTTCATGTTTTCGCGATGTCTTGTTGGTGTCCTTGGAAATTTTTGACAGCTTCTATCTTGCACGCAACCATCTTGTGTTCGTTTATACTTTTGTTCTATGTATGTTTGAGCTTGGTCATATCTGTCAATGAAAAAGTCTTTTCGTTTGGTTATTACAAGACAATAAAATCATATAGCGCCATATATCATTAGAGAGTTTTGATAGGATATTAAGGATACGTAATCCCCCTGAGGGTCAAATTTTGTCATTTTTTGTTATTTCACTATTTGGATATTCACTAATGGGTCTAGTATTTGGTGAAAATGAAAAACAAAATTCCAATAATAAGTGGTTCAATTTTAGGTTTGAAAATTTAGTTCCTGAAATATGTCGAAAATAAGTGAAACATTTACGTTGGGTGTCTGAGGCGTTAATGACCCCAGGAGTGTGTATTGTGCTGATCTTGACCAGCCTATAATTGTCTGAGATATTAATAAACAGAAAAGCAGTCTGGAATTTGCTCAGACTCCCACCGTACCGCGATGAGCATACCATAATAATACTTTTTTTTTACAAAAGCTATCTGAAATAAGTGAGTTGGTGACTAGGTTCTATATTACAGATTGTAAAATGTATTTTGTAACAGAATTCATGAGAAACATTAGAATTATTCCTTCAAATGTATAATCGGTCGGGTTTGATCGATTTCTAGCATTTCATTTGTTTCCCAAAAGTTTTCAAACTCGTATTTCTCGAAAGTTATTCATGCTACGATTGTTAAAATAGGCACGCCTGCTATTTACATTGTGATCAAGTTATCGACGTCTCAGTTTTTATAAGTTCGGCTTAGCTTTTGCATTATTCAACTTTTAATGTAGAAAGTTGTGAGAAAATCGATTTTTGTCAATTCATTTGAGTTAAAATGCTATAAAATTATAACTAGGCGGAAACTTGAAAAAAATGAGACGAAATTGACTGGTTTTAGTTGTCGTTGATCAAGTTATACAATCAAATATGAAATTTTGTAAACAGGTTTCACGAAACGTCAAATGAAAAATTGAGGTTATTGTTTCCATTTTATTTTATTTTTTAATTTTGAATATTTTCTGAACGGTAGTAGCAACAGTTATGTAAATTACCAAAGTAAACTCCTCAGGACATGCGCCTTCATAAAATATATACATTATTATTGCTAAGTTGAATATTTATTGCGACGGAAGACAAATTATCAGGGAAAGTACAACACTGTCTCATGGGGTCACGTATCCTTAATTTGTTAAGAGCGACTGACTGCTGAATGTCGGTGTTGATCAAACGCAGCCTTTTAAGGTGGTGGGAAAGAGCAATGATATAATAGCTCTATCAAGTCATCTGATGAAAAATGATAGACTACGTGACCGTTAGTCTCTCTAACGCAGAGAGTGACTGAGTGAGTGATTAAGTACGACGTTAAATCCTACTTACTCACTCACTCACCCCGTTAGAAAGACGAAACAGCTGAAACGGAGAAAAGATTAGTGGAATGGAGGACACTATGATATGTACAGTGTGTTAGCTTTTGGAGCGAATTTTCTTTCGCCGACAGAATTTTACCACATGAGGTTTACGTGTTTTCGACTTGTCATTGCTATCTGACATATAGCTGGTCTCTAGAGCATCCAGGAGATAAAACAGTTTTTATTTGTTTTCAGTTTTTAAGACTCTGTCGCACCTTGGCAGACGAAGCTAAGAAATGCTTTAGGCAAACTTTCACCCGATGTTCAAATGTGCTGCGTAATATGACTTCATTCGTCTGTACGATTTCGAAAGGGGAAACTGACGAGTAGACCCAACGAGTAGACTCCAGATCTAGAATAAACGTTCCTTGAGTGATTTTACGCTTATTGGGTCCCTTGTTGTATTTGCGCGATATTGCACTCTCGGGAGCCTCGCCCCCTCAAACACAATGTCTTGCCAATAATTCACATACATTGTCTCTTGTCATCATGTCAATATTACATAGCACATTTTGAGTGGAACACGTCAATTTTTCAGCTCTCGATTATCACCGTGTCCCACTCTGCAACATGTAACAACTTTGCAGATGAGGCTAAGAAATGCTTTCGGCGAACTTTCACCCGATGTTCAACTGTGCTGCGAAATACGAGTTGATTCTTTTGTACGATTTCGATAGAGGGAAACTGATGTTATAGGTCATAATGAAGTATTTTTACTACACATTCGGTGTGAATCCAGGTGGAAATCCCAGGCTGAGGGCGTTTTTTCACGCAATAGATACAGGTATCGCACAAACCAAGCGGTTAATGATGTCAATGTATATGTGCTTACCGTGATCTCCACGGGGAGGCAGCGAAGGCGGATCATTTTCCATAGTGCTGGTCCTGAAATGATACCAGCACAATATAAACTCGAAAGTGTCCCCCCCCCCCCCCTCCACAAGTACTTTCGCTATCCTTGGCTTGAAACTTTCCACACTATATCTTTGGGTCAAGCTCTATTAGAAAATGTAAAAAATTCAAGATGGCCGTCATGATGACTTCACAGTTACGTCATCTTTGAAAATGGCATTTTTGGCCGATTTTTTTTATCAGATTTCCCATTTTTTTATTTAAGCGTTTTCTTCGCAAAACTGCATTATAAATTAGTAAATAAAATCCTGATACGAAATAAAAAAATTGCCCTGTTTTCCTTACAGAAAAGCACAAATTGTTAAGAAATCTGACGAAAATGTCACATTTCTGGTATCCCACATGGCCGCCATTTTGAATTTACCCATGATTTTCTGCTCGGGGGTCATGCAAATAGGCTCAAAATGATATCAATATGAAAGGTAACAAATTACGGGGTATCAGCTCTCAATTTGTTGTCGTTCCGGGGATAGGAGCAAAAAATCAACAGCGGGATAGAAAGTCCACCCCCCGCCCCAGGTCAGGTAAGGTTAAAGCTATGCATTTAATTTTTGCAATAAATGTGTGTATCTCCTAGTATTTCACTCAATAACGACATCCGGAACACTTTGAGATACCGATCAATACGACAGTAATTTATCCAGCTTGATACACCTGGTGGATGCGTTAAACATCGGTTATATTCACTGCCCTGTTCGAGTCCAGATTTAACAAGCGCTGAATGAGCGCAAAGACCTCCGTCGAGGCAACAGGGTCAGTAGGGGAATAGTACATCACTGAATAACATAGGGCCGGATGCCAAGCTCAATTTTGCATTTGTTGACGTGAACTTCACCAATGGTAATTAACGTGAGATTGAGGGTTCCCCACTAGCATGTCCAGCTAGGGATGTGGAAGTCCCATTCTCCGCAAATAATATTTCTTTGATTTCACGTGCTTGAAATATTGGGGTATGGAATAGAGTATATTGATGGAAAACCTGGAATACTGCTTGAGACATTAGGCCCCTTCCCACCCACACCTCCCCATGAGAGGACACCCCCACCCAAATCAACACGTTAGCGGTAGAAATGAGACCCTGTGTGCCTAGTTTTACCAACTTGCTTGTGATTTTATGCTATAGGCCCTACACATCAACACTTCATATTTTGTATGTATACAGTATATAACATCCTCATTGACAGAATCCTCTACAAAACACATCTGATTTTACCGACACTTCGTTCTGATCTGTCTCAGCATCATGTGCTGATTCAATGAGCTCGGAATAATTTTGTATGCTGGTGTTACAGGTCACCTTCACCATAATGTATCAATTACCATGGACTTGTACATGTATCACATTCATATTGAATGGTGATGGCTGATGAGAATATTGCCCATATGGAACAAATGGCTGGATTCCAGCGAATAAAAAGTTCATGTTAATCATAAACAACATACAATTAGTAATACTATCAAATAATTATGTATATTCCTTGTCGACATCAATATAATACAGACAATATTATGACTGAACCAGGGTAACAGATATCCAAGGGTATATATGTCTACACTAAACTGAAGGAGATCCATGATACGTATTATATTATGTTGTAAAACTTCACTTGCTAATCTCGATTATGTTGCTTATTGTGGAAATAAATGAAGTTATGAAAATAAATTTAGTATGATTGCCCAGTATCCTCAAATTAGAAATATCTTCATTAGCTAAAGTTAAGCCAATCATAACAATATATAACACCATGGTACTCAGGAAATGAAGTCTTTGTTTCTAGAAGCTAAATCATTTCTGACACATTCAAGTCCTCACCTGGTCAAGGGAGATAATTTTGTAAAAAAAAACAAAAAAACAAGTATAGATCCACACTGGCGCAGACCAGAAAGTTTTATGACCTTTGATGATATTTGTGGAGCATGCTGCAGGACTTCAACTTTCATGAATCTGATATTATCCACACAATCCCATTCTACATGATATTTTTGCCATAGCACCGATAAACTAGATCCCTTCATTTATGTGGTCTAGATCCAGGAGCTATTGGGGGCTGCAGGTTTTGTAAAAGTTAGATCCAATTATTCTGAGAGAAGGAATGAAGTCCGGCATGGTTGTTTTAAGTTAAAACTGGGCATCCTTGAAAATGTCTGACCGATTGACACATGTATCACTCTGCCGGTCATCATTACATGCGTAATGTTTATTTCCTGAGGAATCAGCTGATATCCAATGTGGTGGCGGGCGGGGAGGGGGGTTGTGGCCAATCACTGACTCTGATGCTTATGTGCTTCATGGCCTACGTGACAGGTTTATGGACTTTACAACATGTTGGCAGAAGATTATTGTATCTTACATCAAGTTCATGGCTGGAACTATGAAATAAATTTAAAGGTAAACATATGCCATTCACATAGCATTGTACATGTATATGTGCTATGTCGCTGTAAATTGCAGGATTAGTGGTCTGTGGACTGCGTGATACAGTTACGGGCAGCGGCACATGTCTGCATAAGTTTTTCAATGCTCTCCAGGCAAATGCCATGACTGGAAATATGAAATTAATTCAAAAGTAAACATGCCATATATGACATTGTACATGTATAAGCTTATACATGTGACATGTTGCTGTGAATCACACGTTTTTTGGCTTGTGAACTACATGATACTGTTATGGGCAGCAGCACATGTTTGCAGAAGTTTACTGATGGTTTTCCAGTCCGAAACAGGCAGGGAAATATGAATTTGACCCAAAAATCAACCGGACTATTACACAAAAATACTACAATATAGTACATGTTGTTTGTGTTGAAGTTTCGCACAATTTGGATTTCACGGACTACTTTTGATTTGGCAGACTACGTGAAGTCTTATGGGCTACGGGACATGTTGGCGGAAGTTTTCCAATGCATTCCCAGTCCCAAGCAAGGAAGGAAATATGAATTTGACCCAAAAATCAACATGACTATTACACAAAAATGCTACAATATTGTACATATTGTTTGCGTTGAATTTTCGCACAATTTGGATTTCAAGGACTACGTGACAGGTTTATCATCTACGCCACATGTTATCAAAACTTTGCTAATGGTTTTTAATCTGAAACAGGCAGGGAAATATGAATTTGCAGAAAAAAGCAAACCTGCATTTTACATAATAAATACATGAATTTGGTACATGTGCTGCGCGTTGATAAATCGCACAATTTTGATTTGGCAGACCACGTAAAAGTCTTATGGGCTACGGAACATGCTGGTGGAAGTTTTTCAATGCATTTCCAGTCTCAATCAAGCATGGAAATATAAATTTGACCCAAAAGTAAACATGAATTTTGAATAAAAACAAAGAAAAATAGCACATGTTGTTTGCGTTGAATTTTCATACAATTTGGGTTTCACAGACTATGAGACAGGTTTGCCATCTACGTTATATATCAGTGGAAGATTACGGATACTTTTTCCGGGCCCAAACATGCAGCAAAATAAAAAATAAACGAAAAATAAAACATGCATTTTACACAACATTACAAGTATATGGACCACGCTCCCTTTGTCCGGTTATTGATTTAACGACTAATTGGCTATAGTTCGATGGATCGAGACTGATCTGCGTTAGAACATATGTCATAGAACATGTTCGCATAGATCTGGACTAATGAAACACTCTTGGAAACAAGAAATGACTCAAAATACAAACCCGGAAATGGAAAACAACAACCCCATGTAGTGGATTTTTTCGTGTTTTTCGTCTTTTGATCACGGATCGAGACAGGTGTCTCTTATAGGACATGTCAGAGAACATTTTCGCATTAATGTGCAGTCGTGGGAGAGGCAAGGAACTAAGAAATAAACCAAAATGTATTCATGGATAGACCACGACAACTTTATTTGACGCTAACGTGTTTTTTTTCACATCTTGGCGGCATCGCTACTTACGGCAACAACACCGAAAACGCCAATTTCCGAGTGCTGATTTGCTTGATCAGGGAAAGATTAGCGATCAGTAAAAATGGTGACATACGAAAGAGGAAGAATAAAAGCTGGAACAGTGTAAAAATATATAAACTATGTATAAATATGACTAAATATTTCGAATATTGGAAGTGACTCACAGTAAATAATTCTCCCGTACGGCGGCTGACATCTTGGTTTGCGCGACCTTGGTGACCTTCCCCACCGTAAATTTTATTTCGGGAAATAGAGCCTAATAACGTGTTTGCTGGTGGAAAGGGAATATTTCCTGCCTCCTAGATTTTCACAAGCTTTCGTTTGATGGGGAAAAGAGGGAGAGAAAGGGTGTAGTTTAGCCAAAGGGGGGAGAGAAAATTGATGGGAAATCTGACCTGATTTGGCAAGGTCGTTTGAGGTTCAGCGATTTGGGTTCAGCCTCGCTGTGAGTTTCAATTCGTTTCAAATGGTTCCAAAAGGTTTCAAAAAGTTTCAATTTGGAATGGAGTCTATCGGGGGAGAGAAGGAAGCGCAAAAAAATCGCATTGTCCGTCTCTACAAGCTGGAGGGCCGCCATGTTAAATCTCTCGGTGGATGGAGGACAGGACCGGATAGCTCCAGTTTCGAGATTGAGGTGAAACCCGACTACAGAAGCAAGGCCCACTGCAATGCATTGCAATGGGGAACCCCATTATTTCAATTGTGTCCAAAGAAAAAGTGCCTCAAGATTTCGTCGGGAACCATGACGATCCCTATTGGAAAATACTATGAGTCGTGGGTTCCCCATATGACAATTATTTGGCGGGAGATTTCGCGTTGCGCTCCTAGACCTCCGTCTGATCGACGAAGGTAAAAAACATCCAGCTAGCCCTGTTCATATCGTTTGAATCGACGTTGGTGCTCCCGCAGTGTACTCACATGCAAATCCTTTAAGACGAGGAATTTTCAAAAGCACGAATCCTGTTCCCTCGTGTTAAACGTCGAATACACCCTCTTCTCCTTCCAGTGAACAGACTCTTGTGTGGCGTCTTATCTCGATAATATCGCACGCTGTTGTGGTGCATACGCGTGCCTTCATGTAAATGTGTATATTCGTTCGAGCTGGGTAACCTCTTTCAAATTTGCCAATTCAAATTTCTGGCAATTTAATCACATACCTCAAGTTCGTGGTGCATATTTTTCTTCTATAAAGCACTCTATGTCAAACACCCGTATGACGACAGTGGGCCTGATCGGTTTTAAGATTCATTGATATGTTAAACATAAAGACATACTTTTCCACAATGTTACAATAGAATGTATACCGACATTATATGAATGTGGAACTATTTATATCCCTCACAATTTTGATTTAGAATCTTTCCCAACGTACATATTGTCGCGGTGAACCGATAACCCCATAGAGAAAAAAAATACAACCAAAAAACCTGTTATTTAAGTAGTTCTGACTCCACCGGTTTCCAGCCGGAATGTACACTTGCCAAATACACAACAAGAAATAAAGGAAAATGCAGTTTTAGGTGACATTGAATAATTTACCGCATTTATAAAACCATCAACGATTAAAGGTAACAGGCTCTCATGAGTATACGTGATTAATGGTTATATTCTACTAATTTCCTTGAAGGACCGACGTATAATTTTCCAGACATTACAAGCGTCTAGTCCGTCATTCATAATCCAGCCGTCGTCCATTAGAGAATATCCGCGTCCATAATCCAAAGACCTACTCCATTTTCCATATAACAGTATTAGCACCAAATTCAAAAAGACAATCATAGTATACAAAAACATAGGCTTGTTTCCTGCAAGAGAGAAGCGGTCAACAGTTTTCAGTGATGCCGGCAAGACATCATGATGTTCCAAAAGTATCAAATTCGTATCGCTGATCACTATTCTTAATCCATAATATTCGTTATAAAGTCGTCATCTAAAGAATGATGTATCTCAGTCACGCTTTGATTGTGACTGTTCATATGAGTACCATGAGGATCTTGAAGTACATGGGTTCATACGGCCCCTAGCCCCGGGTTAAGCGGAATTAGACACAAGTTACGAAACGTAGCGCCATAGATCTTGCACGCTACGTTCGTATTTTGCTATCAGCATGCGATATGTATCGCCAAATTTGAGAAACTTTGAGTGTAGGCGCTTGGTGGAATAGCCCTGTTTTTAAGCTTTTGCACCAGTGTTTTGTGACGTTGATTAAAATCGTCACATTTAACACAGGATCTAGCAAATGCTACTAAGCGAGATATGTATACGCCATATGCAGGTCCCACTGGAATATTACTGTCCAGAAAGGGATAGTTTACGATGTCGAAATTGTAATCATCTCTTTTGTCATAAAGTCGACGAGAGAGAATGCCCGCTTCATTTTTATAGAGATAGAGATCTAAATAAGATGTGCCTGTAGGGCTATCTGTAGTTTCCTTCAAATCCAGTGAAGGTGTATATATATCCTTCACTGCGTCATTTATATAGCGATTATCCACAGCGAGAAGATCGTCTATATAGCGTTTGGTGAATGAGAAGGAACGGGCTTTGAATGAATCGGTTTTTGAAAGCGCCTGCATATAGTCATATTCATAAGAGAACAGATATAGGTCAGCCAACAGGGTGCACAATTAGTACCCATTGGAATACACTCAGAGCAGCAGTTGATATATTGTGCTAAGCCAAATTTCACATAGATATTTTTAATGAGAAATTCAAGCAACTCTATAAACAAAGAAACATCCCATGAATGATATCTCTTGTATGTAGTAGAGCTAAAGAATGCTTTTTATGGCTTCTTGGACAGTAATATTCCAGTGGGACCTGCATATGGCGTATACATATCTCGCTTAGTAGCATTTTGCTAGATCCTGTGTTAAATGTGACGATTTTAATCAACGTCACAAAACATTGATGCAGAAACTTAAAAAACAGGGCTATTCCACCAAGCGCCTCCACTCAAAGTTTCTCAAATTTGGCGATACATATCGCATGCTGATAGCAAAATACGAACGTAGCGTGCAAGATCTATGGGGCTACGTTTCGTAACATGTCTAATTCCGCTTAACCCGGGGCTAGGGGCCGTATGAGCCCATGTACTTCAAGATCCTCATGGTACTCATATGAACAGCCACAATCAAAGCGTGACTGAGGTACATCATTTTTAGATGACGACTTTGTAATCTGAATATTATGGATTAAGAATAGTGATCAGCGATACGGATTTGATATTTTTGGAACATCATGATGTCTTGCCGGCATCATTGAAAACTGTTGACCGCTTCTCTCGCAGGAAACAAGCCTATGTTTATGTATACTTTTTGTCTTTTTGAATTTGGTGCTAATACTGTTATATGGAAATGGAATAGGTCTTTGGATTATGGACACGGATATTCTCTAATGGACGACGGCTGGATTATGAATGACGGACTAGACGCTTGTAATTTTAACCTGTGTATGCCTGGATTCTGCTGGTGGACAAGCTGTCCCCGAGGCCGGGCCCCTACACACCCAACACTCATAATGGATACAATACAAAGAAATAATATTAAGACAGACCCGAGGAACCTTAGTGCAGCTTTCTCGGCCGAGTCTCTAATAGTTCGAAATGCACTAAGACCTTTTTCAATCCAAATGACAGATATATTTCTGACAGCAAAGCAAGGCCACGACATCGAACCTTGTAATATTGCGCTTGACGATTGTTTAGCACCGAATTCTACATGTAATAATTTGAAAATTTCTAAGTGTGGACATCGTGGATGTCTCACGTGTCCACTCTTTAATACGTCAGCTTCATTTAGTTCCGCGTTAACTGGTAACTCATATTCTGTTAACTCGTATGTTGATCTTAGTTTTTCTACTACAAACTGTATTTATTTAGTTTCCTGTAAGAAGTGTGGTCAACAGTATGTTGGCAAGACCACCCAAAGACTCCATCTTAGGGTGAACGGTCACAGAAAATCCGTTAGAAAAAAGCAATTGCTTATAGGTAGACATTTTTCTGGACCCGACCATGGCTGGGATAACTTTAGTATTCAGATCATAGATGTCGTCTATCCATCTACTAAGGATTCCCCCTTTGGATTTGAGAGAAAAATCCGAGAGCGGGAATTATTCTGGATGCTAGAACTTGGGTCAGTGTTTCCGTTTGGTTTAAATGATAATGTCAGTGGGTTCGGCAATGCTACAAAACCGCCGTTCAAATATATCCAACATTACCCAACTATTTAAACCCCATCAACGGAGACATCGCAGCCATGGTTGGCGAAAGTTTAATAGTCTACGATTCACGATCATAACACTTCCTTTAAATTACTTAGTGGGTTTAACTAACGCACCCAATAGTATACATAGCTTGATGTACAGTTCTGTATGCGTTACCTCTTGAGAGCTTTAAATCAAATAGCCAGAGATATACAGCAATCTGCCTTCTGAAAATATAATACCATCAAAAATCAGTAAAGTGTCAAGATATAGCGCGTATTTTCGGCTTAGGGTCGTCCAGTGAAATAATCGAAACATCTCAAGATCGGCTTTTCTTGAAACTCAACTACTTAGATAAAGGACTGGACATCATTAATCACCTCGAATCCTGAAATGATCCAGAGGTACGCAAACGCTGTACCAAAACTATTTCAAAGTTCACAGAATCTCCTTGCATTTCATATAAGTATACCAAATCTATAGCCACCAAAATATTCAATTACTCCAATGCTGTCAAGGAGTTTGACTGGAACTTATACACGTCAGGAGGCTATAGTTGTGATTGTGAAATGTCGAACTTTATCTATACACCATGCAAACATATTGTGACTGGTGACCTTGATGTGGTGAGTGATAAGGATCTGAAATTACTCCTGATGAAAGGACCTAAATATAGAGAGCCAAGAAGAATAAATCTGAAGGCCGACCAGAAGATAGTCCTGTCTGCATTAGAACAGTACGTTATTGATTGGTCTAAGCGAGAAAAAGTTGAACCTACAGTACTCGCTGATTGGCTGGACCTCACCAAGAGCAAGGTCGTTGAAACAATCCGCCATATTGACAGAAGTACTCTTCCCCAAGAAAACAAGTACTGAGAAACCTCAATTCGCAAGAAGTTCTAGCAAATCTCCAGAGTAAATTCGTCATAGTCCCAGCAGACAAAGCTCCGAATAATATAATATTCATATGTAAATATTACTATTACCAGGTGCTGGTTAAAGAATTGAGTGTAGACATATCTTCATCAAATACGTCTACTTACTCCCAAACTGCATTTACTCTGGAAGATTTATTTAACAATCACAAAAAGTTTCTCAAGGAAAAGAGGTATTTGTCTTCCAACCAATCATAGCGACATACCAAAAATATGCTGGACTCCCAAAATGCATAAATCACCATACAAAGCTAGATTCATAGCTGGTTCTAGAAGCTGCACCACCAAGCTTCTTTCAACCCTATTGACGAGGGCCCTTCAGGAAGTAAAAGCATTTTGGGAAGGGTATTGCGCCACTATTTTCAAGAACTCTGGCGTTGAATGTATGTGGATATTGAAAAACTCAAAATGTCTTACGGAAGAACTTGATGCTAAAGGTCACATACCGTACAGACATGTATCCACATGGGATTTCTCGACTCTCTATACTACAATCCCTCATCAGGACCTTATTGACCGTCTAAGTTCATTAATAGTATCTGTGTTCAAGAAAACTGATCGTAGATATATTAATGTCGGAAGCCATAAAGCATTCTTTAGCTCGACTACATACAAGAGATATCATTCATGGGATGTTTCTTTGTTTATAGTTGCTTGAATTTCTCATTAAAAATATCTATGTGAAATTTGGCAACACAATATATCAGCAGCATATAGGTATTCCAATGGGTACTAATTGTGCACCCCTGTTGGCCGACCTGTATCTGTTCTCTTATGAATATGACTATATGCAGGCGCTTTCAAAAACCGATCCATTCAAAGCCCGTTCCTTCTCATTCACCAAACGCTATATAGACGATCTTCTCGCTGTGGATAATCGCTATATAAATGACGCAGTGAAGGATATATATCCACCTTCACTGGATTTGAAGGAAACTACAGATAGCCCTACAGGCACATCTTATTTAGATCTCTATCTCTATAAAAATGAAGCGGGCATTCTCTCTCGTCGACTTTATGACAAAAGAGATGATTACAATTTCGACATCGTAAACTATCCCTTCTGGATAGTAATATTCCAGTGGGACCTGCATATGGCGTATACATATCTCGCTTAGTAGCATTTGCTAGATCCTGTGTTAAATGTGATGATTTTAATCAACGTCACAAAACACTGTTGCAGAAACTTATAAAACAGGGCTATTCCACCAAGCGCCTCCACTCAAAGTTTCTCAAATTTGGCGATACATATCGCATGCTGATAGCAAAATACGAACGTAGCGTGCAAGATCTATGGGGCTACGTTTCGTAACATGTGTCTAATTCCGCTTAACCCGGGGCTAGGGGCCGTATGAGCCCATGTACTTCAAGATCCTCATGGTACTTCATATGAACAGTCACAATCAAAGCGTGACTGAGGTACATCATTTTTAGATGACGACTCTATAACGAATATTATGGATTAAGAATACTGATCAGCGATACGGATTTGATATTTTGGAACATCATGATGTCTTGCCGGCATCATTGAAAATTGTTGACCGCTTCTCTCTTGCAGGAAACAAGCCTATGTTTATGTATACTTTTGTCTTTTTGAATTTGGTGCTAATACTGTTATATGGAAATGGAATAGGTCTTTGGATTATGGACGCGGATATTCTCTAATGGACGACGGCTGGATTATGAATGACGGACTAGACGCTTGTAATTAATATATCTACGATCAGTTTTCTTGAACACAGATACTATTAATGAACTTAGACGGTCAATAAGGTCCTGATGAGGGATTGTAATATAGAGAGTCGAGAAATCCCATGTGGATACATGTCTGTACGGTATGTGACCTTTAGCATCAAGTTCTTCCGTAAGACATTTTGAGTTTTTCAATATCCACATACATTCAACGCCAGAGTTATTAGAAATAATGGCCCAATACCTTTCCCAAAATGCTTTTACACCCTGAAGGGCCCTCGTCAATAATACCCGGAGATGAATACCTGAGAACAGATATCTGTTTATTCTTCAACACATCAAGGGGAACAGCTCCTCCAGATATCCCCACTCTCAATTTAACAAGAGAGGAATTCTGCATGCAAGAGTACGCCGACTATTATCTCCGGGTGAGATCTCGGTATAAGACTGCTAAATATACCCAGTGAATCCCGGTCTGTTTGATCTGGTGTAATAAATATTCGAGTCCAGGAATACCTTTGCATAATACCCCGTACTTTACCAACGAGCAGACTCCAGATCTAGAATAAACATTCCTTGAGTGATTTTACGCTTATCGGGTCCCTTGTTGTATTTGCACGATATTGCAATCTCGGGGGCTTCGCTCCCTCAAGCACGATGTCTTGCCAATAACTCGCATACATTGTCTAGTGTCATCATGTGAATACTACATCTCACATAAAGAGTGGAACTCGTAAACTTTTCAGCCGTCGATTATCACTGTGTCCCACTCTACAACATGTAGCACTTGTTTTATTATACCGAGTGTTTGATAAACAATAACTGGATAATAAGATGAATTAAAATTACATTGATAGACAACCGTTTCAAAATACCCGTACCGATCCGTCAGTTTCGAGTACTGGCGAACGATCAAATCGACGAGTTTAATCACTACAAAATGAGAGAGAACCCTTCTGCAAAATTATTCCTGAATTTATTGGTGTTGTTACAGATATTTTCATCGGGTAATACATACACAAGCGGCTTCGATCATAACTCAACGTTCATCACCATGGCCGTGATAGAACACTTCTTCGTCTGAGAAATATTTGGCGCGATCGCAATGGGAGGCAACTCCCCACTCACCGTGAAATAACTGCGTGGAACATTTCTCAAGTACAACGATGTACCGTGGAACATTGCTATGTTTAGCTGTACGGCAATGTAGACCATAAATATCATGAATCGTCAGGATTTGCAGTGTTAGGCTGTCATCAATGAAAATGCAACGAAATTACATGATACAAACGTCTAGTCCGTCACTCAATGTTCAGCTGTCGTCCATGAAGAATTTCCGTGTCCATAACTCAAAGATCTAATTCCTATAACATTAGCACCAAATTAAAAGGATAAATCATATTATACATAAAACTAGGCTAATTCCCTGCAAGACAGAAGCGGTCAACCGTCTTCAATGATGCCAGCAAGACATCATGATGTTCCAAAAATATCAAATCCGTATCGCTGATCCGTATTCTTAATCCATATGATATACGTTGTAAAGTCGTTATCTAGAGTATGATGTATCTCCGTCATTCTTTGATTGCACTTGTTCACATGAACACTATAAGGATCTTGAAAATACATAGGTTAATACGGCCCCTAGCCCCGGGTTAGAGCGGAATTAGACACGAGTTACGAAGCGTACCGCCATAGATCTTGCACGCTACACTCGTATTTTGCTATCAGCATGGGATATGTATCGCTAAATTTGAGAAACTTCGAGTGGAGGCGTTTCATTATATAGTCCTGTTTCACAAGTTTCTGTACCAACCAAACTGATTGCCACCAAATGAGTGAAACAAACTTGAGTGTAACATGAAGCCAATCTTCCCCCTCCCCTCCCCACCCATGTTTTTAGAGATATAGTTCTAAATAAGAAGTGCCGCTAGGACCATCTGTATTTTCCTTCACATCCAGTGAAGATGGATATATATCCTGCACCGTGTCATTTTTGTAGCGATTATCCGCAGCAAGAAGATCGTCTTTAAAGCGTTTGGTGAATGAGAAGGAACGGTCTTTGAAATAATTCGTTTTTGAAAGCGTCTGCACAAAGTCGTATTCATAAGAGAACAGATATAGATCAGCCAAAAGGGGCACAATTATTGTCCATTGGAATACCAATATGCTGTTGATATATTGTATTGCCAAATATCACATAGATATTATTAATGAGAAGTTCGAGCAACTCTTTGAACATCCCATGTATGATAGCCCTTTTATGTAGTAGGGCTAAAGAATGTATATGGCCTCTGACATTAATATAACGGCGATCAATTTTTCTGAACACCGATACTGTTAATGAACTGAGACGGACAATACGGTTCTGAAGAGGAATTGTTGTATAGAGAGTCCAGAAATCTCATGTGGATACATGTCTGTAAGGAATGTGACCTTTAGCATCAAGTTCTCGGAAAGAAATTTTGAGTTTTACAATAGTCACATGCATTCAATACGAGTATAGTGTTAGAAATTGTGGGGCAATTACAAGCGGCTAGTCCGTCATTCATAATCCAGCCGTCGTCCATTAGAGAATATCCGCGTCCATAATCCAAAGACCTAGTCCACATTCCATATGTGGGTTTATTTCTATTTTTTCGTTTTGCTTTGTTCAATTTTCACCTATTGTATATATTCTATTGTCATGTATTTTTCACTTTGTTTTTCAGCCTGCACTGTGATAATGGGTCACTAAATCGTTCATGATATAACATCCTACAATGGATAATATTGATAATACTTTGACGGATGTCCCACTCGCGGGTCTTGAATTGCCATTTTTTGATAGTGAGATACCAGAAGATAGTAGCCATTCCTGTCCTTCACAGCCTACAATAAATTTGGAGTTTATTGAAAATCTCTCTTTCAATCCGATCGAATTGAATGGCATTGACCACTCTAAAGCCCTCATAGATGACAACGATTTAGAAATTGCTCATTGGAACAATATAAATACCCACCAGTCCAAGTATTATACGGACACCAGTTTCATAGAAGAAACCAATAACCTTTGTACCGATGGTAATCATAGTACAGTTTCCTTCTTATACATGAACGTTCGAAGTCTTAAAAAACACTTCTCGGAAATTACAGGCTTCGTTCATAACCTGCAGCATCGATTTTCTGTTCTGGGGTTTTCTGAAAGTTGGTTGAATCCTACGACTGAAAAACTATTTGACATACCAGGATATGTCCCATTCGCATCTTCAAGGAAAAACAAAAGGGGTGGGGGGTTGATCTTCTATGTTGACGAGAATCTTAAATCCTGCAAAGTACGAGAAGATCTCTCTCAGCTAGACAAAGATGGTGAATACGAATCATTGTTTTTAGAATTAATTTTAGAAGAGAAGAAATATATAGTAGGCATTTTTTATCGACCAGACAAAAATGTTAATGTTTTCAATCAATATTTACAACGCGTCCTGAATGTACCAGACGTTGAAAATAACAACTGTGTGTTTATGGGCGATTTTAACGTTGATCTGTTTAAAACAAATCGTCATTCGCCTTCAAAAGATTTTCTAGAAATCCTAAAGTCTCACTATTTTTTCCCCCAAATCACCAAACCGACACGAGTCCGAACTCACTCATCAACACTTATTGATAATATCTTCACCAATTTTCACGAAAATAACCTATTATCAGGTATATTTTTAACCGACATCACTGATCATTTCCCAGTTTTTCATATTTTAAAAACAGAATATATATCGAAATTCACTGACCAAAACATAACCTATCGAAAAATCACATCGGATCGAAAAAAACTTTTTACTAGACGGATTAGCGAAGTTAATTGGAGCGTCAGTGTTCACGATAGTAACGACCCTAATATTCTGCTAGATAGATTTCTGTCTGAGTTCAACCCGATTTTTGAGGACTCTTTTCCGATAGTATCACACAAAGTTTACAAAAACAGGATCACAAAACCATGGATCACAAACGGTATATTAAAATCGATTCATGAGAAAAACAAGTTATATCGACTGTACCTTGTAAACCAAAATGACACAACTCATGGCCAATACAGAACTTATAGAAACAAACTTAACCATAGTATCAGATTATCTAAAAAACGATATTTTGAACAAAAATTTAATGAAAGCAATCAAGATATCAAGGGAACATGGAAGGTGCTAAACCAGCTCATGAATAGAAATAAACGTGTTAAAACAACAGACTCATTCACTGTAAATGGAAAACATATCGGATAAATATAAAATAGCAGACAGCTTTAACGACTACTTTAGTACAATTGCTTCCAAACTCGATTCTCAATACCCAATGCGACCACAAATTTCAAAGATTACCTACATGCAGATATGTCTATCTCAAATAATTTTGAGTTCACACCGGTTAGTCCCAATGAGGTTCAGGAAACAATAATGATTTTGAAATCAGCGGCCCCTGGCCTAGACGAAATCAGAATGTCATTAATTAAACTAATATCTAATTACATTTCTGCTCCGCTTTCTCGAATAATCAATTCTTCTTTTGACACTGGCGAAGTTCCAAAATTATTCAAGAATGCCAAGGTTACTCCAATATTTAAATCAGATGATCCTTCTATTATCTCTAACTACAGACCAATATCTATTCTGCCATGCTTTAGTAAAATACTCGAGAAACTAGCTGTCAAGAAAATAACCAGTTTCATGGAAACTAATGAAATTCTCACGAAAGATCAATTTGGCTTTCGGGAAAATCAATCAACATCACTAGCCGTGTCTTCCCTATATGATACACTCACCTCCGCTAAGGAATCTAAATATTACAGTATTGTTACTTTCTTAGATTTATCTAAAGCATTTGACACCGTCAATCATAACATTTTACTCGCTAAACTCGACTACTATGGTTTCCGAGTCAAATCAAACAGTTGGTTCAATAGCTACTTATCTGAAAGGTCACAAACGGTTGTGTACAATGGCGCATTTTCAAAATCAATGACAGTAGATTATGGTGTTCCGCAAGGTTCGATTCTTGGACCAATTTTATTTCTCCTATATATAAATGACATAAGCAAAGTAACTGATATGATAAAAATTATTCTGTTTGCTGACGACACCAGCGTAGTCTTCTCTTCCAAAGATATCACTGAGGCTACCGATGTCATGAACCGCGAACTACATAAGCTACATAACTGGTTTTCTTGTAATCGTTTATCTTTAAATGTAAATAAAACTAAATATATGCTAGTTAGACCCAACGGCCACAGATCACTAAATAATATACCTGCGTTATCTATATCAGGTACAGCAATCGAACTTGTACATCAATTTAAATTCCTAGGAATTTTTGTCAATGACCAACTTAACTGGACAACCCACATAAATTATATATGCAATAAAGTGTCCAGGAATCTAGGGATTATAAACCATATTAAAAAGTCACTAAATAAGAAAACGTTATACATATTATATTACTCGATGATATTTCCTTATTTTAACTACTGTAATGTGATATGGGGAAACACCTATGTAACCCATCTGTATCCATTAACTCTGCTATAGAAACGTGCACTCCGGATAATTACTTTTTCGCGAAAACATGAGCATACACTGCCACTCTTTACAAATCTAAAAATATTGCAGTTACCAAAACTAAATCAATATATATCCCTCCTATTAGTTCACAAATTCATTCATCACTATGCTCATCTACCAGTATTTTTAAAATTATATTTTACAAGACAATCGGACATACATCAATATGGGACCAGGGGACAAGCTCTTAACCTATATAGGCCTATATATCGATCTAACCTGTCGTTTTATATCCTAAAAATTACTGGACCTCGCGAGTGGAACAAACTCCCCTCATCAATCAAAAGTATAAATTCCACTTCACTATTTAAATCAAAACTCAAGTCCTATCTAATAGACAACTGACCCATTATCACAGCCAGTGCAATTTTAATATAAAAGCTACACTACAGATAAAGTATTTATTCTTTCACCATCTGAAACAGTTTATATATATTTATTTTGGGATAGATCAAGCCCCTTGGGGTTTTATTCCCGCCAAGAGTTGTATTTAGGCGTGAAAGTCCGCTTTTCTTTGTATGACTTATGCTTGACCGCCATTGATGTATTAATACTAGAATGTATATTGGTGAATAAATTATTATTATTATTATTATTATTATAACAGTATTAGCACCAAATTCAAAAAGACAATCATAGTATACAAAAACTTAGGCTTGTTTCCTGCAAGCGAGAAGCGGTCAACAGTTTTCAATGATGTCGGCAAGACATCATGATGTTCCAAAAATATCAAATCCGTATCGCTGATCAGTATTCTTAATCCATAATATTCGTTGTAAAGTCGTCATCTAAAGAATGATGTATCTCAGTCACGCTTTGATTGTTTCCCAAAATGCTTTTACCGCTTGGAGGGCCTTCATCAACAGGGTTGATAGAAGCTTTGTGATGCAGCTACTAGAACCAGCAATGAATCTAGCTTTGTATGGTGAATTATGGATCTTGGGAGTCCAGTACACCTTCTTTGAGAAACGATTTGTGGTTGTTAATAAATCTTTCAGAGTAAATGCTCTTTGGGAGTAAGTAGGCGTATTCGGCGATAGTGTGCTCATACTCAGTTCCTTAACCAGCACCGGGGAATGGTATACTCTGGGGATTTGCTAGAACTTCTTGCGAACTGAAGCTTCTCAGTACTTGTTTTACTTGGGGAAGGGTACTACTGTCAATATGTCGGATTGTTTCACGAATGAGATGTAACATTATACGTTTTGTTGGACTAGAACTCGTATTCTGCACGAAACACACTGGGGGTAGTCTGAATATTTACACGCCTGCGTGAGAGTATTTTTGTTAGGGGTCCTATCCCAGAATATATATAAGCCTGCACTGGTTTATTACGACAGTGGTGTCCATCGCTGAATACTAACGTCTCCACTTTCCTTATCTGAATCTTTACATTTGTTCAATTCATCATTATGTGGATAGAGATATAACCCACATGACTAATAGATGTGTGTCAGTGCTATATCATGATCGTTTACCCCGATTTTAGATCCTGGGGTAGATCACACCGACTTCAGATCCTGGATTAGATTGCACCGATATACATTTATAACGGGCTAAATATGGTTCTGAATGAACATCTACATGTCTGTAAACCCAGTTTACTATAATTCTCTGGTTATGAGTTAATCACTTCATGTTCTGGAATTATTAATAAACTAAATCAACAGGGTCATTACTATTAATTTTTGTACCATATGTCGGATGTATTGGTTTACTCTCCATGTGCTGTTATACCTTTATTGTATGTAGGTAAAGATAAAGTCATAGCATCTGATGCTGTGTGGTGTGGTTTCTATTTCAGTTACAATGCTGTCTGAAAACATAGCCACGGGGGCAGCAACACCTGGGATAGAAACCGTCCATTTCTACTACTATCACGTATCATCCGCCGAGTTATGGTCACTTGTCATTCCCGGTAAATCTATTGATCAGGGAGCCAAAAAGCGGAACCGTAAAGTTGCGTACAGATACGAATTTGATGCTTCATATGATAGCTGGCAATGTATATGGTCATAGTTCGACGGCTACCACCGTGGCACTCCTGAACATTTTGTTCTCTACAGCACGTCTCTTTTAATCAAATATTTCATAATTAGGCCAAATTGTAACACAATATTAATTTTATATACATAATGTTAAAGTGTATCTTACGACTGTAATATATTTGACGTGGTGGCTTTGTATTGATATTGCCCACCAGAACCTCTTGAGCTTTGACGTCTCTCGCTTTTTTTCTCGAGAAAGTATAATTCTGACATTGCCATGGATATCACCCAAAACTGTAACTTCATTTTCATCTGACGACGCACCAATCCCCAGTGTACGAGTTGTCACAGCGACACAGCTCACCACCAATATACGAGTTGTCAGAGCATTTCCATCATAGCTCTCTAGATTTGTATCTAATACCGCTTATGCCGGTGCTAGGGGCCGTGTCATCCAAGTTGTCACATGAACAGGTACAATAAAAGCGTATCTGAGATAAAACACATATCACTAATCGTTCGATTATTGGTATGTGTTTTAGAATAGGTTAACCGGAAAACTATACTGTGAAGTCATGTGGCTCTGTCAGTATGTCGGCACCTCTTTCCACTTCCCTAAGTGGATAGGGATATACTGGAAAATATCAGGAAGGAAGAGATACAGGCAGGGAGATGGATACTAGGGGTGAACCGTATGACTGCAATAGAAGCTATTTATGGAGAACTTGGTTGGAGCAGAATGGCTGACAAAGTAGGAATATTGAAGTTAAACTACTATGGGCGTCTTGTTAGAATGGAGGGGGATAGATGGGCAAAAACTGCTTGGGAGGAAGGTCAAAACAGAGAAACAGACTGGGTGGTTCAAGGAAATAGAAGTGATTAGCACAAACTATGATGTTAACTTAATTGAAACCGGAAACAGTGAGAGAAGATGGAAAAAAATGGTTTCGGTTAAAGTGGATGAAAAGTGGGTAGAAGAGTGGAAAGATGGGATTAGAAGAGTGGAAAGATGGGATGGAATCTAAGTCATCCTTGTTTATATACAAGAAGAAAGAGGGTCCATGGAAAGAGAGATATGTAGACTGGGCGGGTGATTTTTCTTGGCTGACGAAGGCTAGGACAGGGTCGTTGGCCACAAGGAATAGGATGAAACGAAGTCTTGAAGAGAGAAGGTGTAAAACGTGTGGGCTTGTGGAAGATATGAAACATGTTTTGTTATATTGTGAAAGGTACAGGGCAAGTAGGGACGAGTTGAGGGGTCAGTTGATAGCTTCACATAAGGAAATTAGATGGGGAATGATAAGTGGGGATGATGAAGACCTAGCCTTATCAGACTTGTTGGGGATTGATGGTAATACTTTGGATAAAACAGAGAGCCGTATCGTATCCAACTTTGTGCAGGATGTGTGGACCATTAGAGCGGATATTGAGGGGTTGGGGGAGGCAGAACTGCTGTAGAATGTTAATGTGACAAGACTTTACACTGGATGCAATGTGAAGGATTACTTTGTAAAATGGCTCAACAGTGGAAAGCTGGAGAGGACGGGGAGCAATAGGATACTTGAAAATTTAGGACACAAGGACGAGGATTACTAGGGTGTTGGGGGCAGGAACAATTATTAAAGAAAGTGGGTTGGAGAGAAATTCGATGGGGGATATATTAAATGTTGAAGTGAATGGGGAGGATGAATGGCTATTGGGAGATTTAATTATGAGTGTCCATGGTGATAATTAATCAAAGTTGCCATTAACCATCGGTCCGAAAAGAGAGAATGAGGGGGCTTGAAAGATGGAAATATTATGTGATACTTCTGTAGTTATGGGAATTAAGAGAAGGTATATTGTGTAATAGGAATGTGGGGATTAAACAGTGTCTATGTGACACTGTTAAGAGGGATCATGTGTAGGGCGGGTTGGGGGAAACGGGTTGCACGGCGTGTTCGCACGACCTGTGCCCATCGCGGTGCGATGGAGTGCCCAAGTACATCCATCCATCCATCCATCCACATACTTGTAACAGAGCAGATCTAATGCTGCCATTTCATTTAGATAATACAACTGTAGATCCAAAACACTGTGTAGGGCAATAGACTTGGTGAATCAAGTTTTAATAATAAATATTTTATCAAACTACAATACAGATAATAAGAGAAAGCATTCATTAGACTATTATCAATAAAAATGGACCGTAAATTATCCGAGGCTACATACAAGCTCACCAGAAAATGCTATCAATGCGAGCAAACTATTATCTTCGCGATATTAATTCTTCAATGACGCTGCACTCATTAGAAAGTGTATATCATAGCACGGATATGTTGACGTCTATGCGAACACCCTTTATTTCGACAGACGTGATGGGCGGTTTATTACCGCGGTTATAGAATTGCAAGTATCTTGCATATACTGAACAGAATGGTGCACGTAAAACGGCATTACATACGTTTGAGTCAATAAAAAAAATTCACCTATCTCAAAACTCAACCGATCAGCATCGAACGATATATTGTCACATCTTCCCCAAAAAACACTTGTTCAAGGATTTTGGGCAGAGCAAACATATACGCGAGTGAGATTAGATTCGTTTGTCAAGAATGCTTTCGCCAAGAATGGACAAGTGGTTTCTATCTGTTTTTTTGGTTTAGGAAAGGGCTATTTTACTACTTGGAAATACGGCATTCTAAAAGATCTTCAAAATATGGGATTAAATGGCCCGGGGCTAGGGGCCGTATGAACCCATGTACTTCAAGAACCTCATGGTACTCATATGAACAGTCACAATCAAAGCGTGACTGAGATACATTATTCTTTAGATGACGACTTTACAACGAATATTATGGATTAAGAATACTGATCAGCGATACGGATTTGATATTTTTGGAACATCATGATGTCTTGCCAGCATCATTGAAAACTGTTGACCGCTTCTCTCTTGCAGGAAACAAGCCTATGTTTTTGTATACTATGATTGTCTTTTTGAGTTTGGTGCTAATACTGTTATATGGAAAATGGAATAGGTCTTTGGATTATGGACGCGGATATTCTCTAATGGACGACGGCTGGATTATGAATGACGGACTAGACGCTTGTAACTTTACCCGTTTTTATATCCAACTTTTTGAATGATAGACAATTCCAAGTTCGGTTGGATACAACCATGTCTGATCATTTCGATCAGGATCAGGATGTCCCACAGGGCAGTATTTTGTTTACGACTCTGTTTAGTATCAAGATCAACAGCTTAGCTGCAGTTTTGGATAAATCAATTGATGGTTCACTCTTTGTAGACAATTTCAACATATCGTGTAGTGGAAAAATTATACACAATATTGAGAGAACATTAGAACTTTGCCTGAATATAATTCAGAAATGGTGTCTAGAAAATGGCTTCAAATTCTCCAAAGCTAAGACAAATTGTACACACTTTTGCAGAAAATATTTCCAGCACAAAGATCCAGTGCTAACATTAGATGGAACTGAGATCCATGTAGCAAAAAAGGTCAAATTCTTAGGAATATTGTTTGACCACCGACTAACGTTCAAATCGCATATAAATTGTGTGAAAGCCAAGTGCACAAAAACGCTTGATTTGTTGAAGGTAGTTGCCATCTATAAGTGGGGAGGAGATCAGCAAACGCTTCTCCATTTATATCGATCACTTGTTCGTTCTAAACTTGATTATGTTTCTATTGTTTACAGCGGTGCAAGCAAGTCAAACTTGGCAAAGCCAGATCCTATTCTCCATCAAGGACTAAGACTTTGCCTTGGAGCGTTCAGAACAGTCTCCAAGGAAAGCTTATATGTCGAATTAGATAAAATTCATTTAGAAGTTCGAAGAGTTAACCTATCACTACAATATATCACAAAATTGCGTTCAAATCACTCAAATCCTGAATATAATATACGTTGATTATTTCGATTTAAAGAAACCATCCATTATTCCACCTCTTGGCATTCGTATGAATTACAAGCATCTAGTCCGTCATTCATAATCCAACCGTCGTCCATTAGAGAATATCCGCGTCCATAATCCAAAGACCTATTCCATATTCCACATAACAGTATTAGCACCAAATTCAAAAAGACAATCATAGTATACATAAACATAGGCTTGTTTCCTGCAAGAGAGAAGCGGTCAACAGTTTTCAATGATGCCGGCAAGACATCATGATGTTCCAAAAATATCAAATCCGTATCGCTGATCAATATTCTTAATCCATAATATTCGTTGTAAGGTCGTCATCTAAAGAATGATGTATCTCAGTCACGCTCTGATTGTGACTGAGATCTGAAGATCTGATCTGAAGCCACACATTGTAGCAGCTGGTATTAAGCTTAATCAAATTTTACCCAACAAGCACTTGCCAACTCCACCATGGCAGTAAATCAAAGCAGAAGTAGATATTACATTGACGGAATATTAAAAGGCGTACACGAGTCAGCTCGTGTATACATACACAAGAATTTGGTCTACAGATCGCATCAGGCTATATATACAGATGGTTCTAAAGATGGTGAGAGAGTAGCATGTGCTCTTATCTTTAGTCCCAAAACTAAAACCTATCGACTACCAGGTAAAAGTTCGATATTCACTGCAGAAGCAAAAGCTCTGTTGTCGGCTTTAGAAGGTGTTGGGCCCACTAAAAGGAAGAAATATGTCATATTCTCAGATTCACTGTCATGCCTTCAAGCGATTGAAAGTGGAAATTCAACTCATCCCACCATCTTAAATATTCTACAAGTATATGACTGTAAATTTGCTCAACAGATTGATATTGTGTTTTGTTGGGTACCTAGTCACGTTGACATCAAAAGGTAATACTGAAGCTAAGGCAGCCCCAGATGATGAGGTTGATCCCGTTGGAATCCCATACAGTGGTTTCAGACCATCTATCTGTGCTTATGTGAAAGTTGTTTTAATCTTTGTGGGATGCTATGGACAAAAACAAACTTCATGAGTTCAAAAAAAACTGTAGGCTATACTCATCTGAACAGCCAGAAACGTTTCGATCAAACCATGATTAGACGATGTAGAATCGGCCATACACGATTAACTCACGAACATTTGCTGAAAAAAAGAGCCACGAAGATCTCACGGTGAAACATATTCTTATCTACTGTATAGATTTTAAGATTGTAAGAGATAACTTTTATCGAGCAGCTACTCTGGAAGATCTTTTTAGTCGAGTAAAAGAAGATTGTATTTTAGATTATTTGAGAGAGATCGGTTTGTTAAATAAATTTTAATGTATTTACATGTTTTTAATGCATTAGTTTACTGAGTTACTAACTTGAATACTTAGAATTTTGTTTGATCGTCGCAAAATAGCTGAAATATTGCTAATAATGCATCATACCCATGTCGCCATTGTATTACAGTACCGACCAGATTAAAGGTTCGCCTAACGGGTTCATCTAACGGACTAACGCGCTTCAAATTAATGTACTCAGTTGGAGGCCTAACCCGCTCCCACACGCACTCGAAAACTTCTAACGGTTTGCTAACGTTCTCTTTATTCTACGTAACGCGCTCGGGCAATGGGCAGGTCGAGCATCTGCCAGACGCGACAGCGGGGGTCGGTAACGTACTCTTTTCAACCTAACGCTATCGGAGAAACTGACATGCTGGTTATACTAACGTGCGCTTTGTCCGACCTAACGCACTCGCGGCACGAATATGACCAGCCAAACCACTGAGGCATACATCTACGTAAACTGGAAAATAGGAAATGATATAATTAATTATTTTTACATATTCCTTTCAATGGCGATGACAAGCTAATAAATTTGATTGCATCGACACTAAAAATAATTGCCCCCGAACTAGAATTACTGGTAGTATCCGAAACATCAAGATATATCTCATAATGTCGGGGTTGTCCATGTTCCTTCTGTGAGCGCGTTACGTTGGACAAAGAGCACGTTAGTGTACTAGTCACGACAATTATCCTAGAGCGTTAGGTTGAACACATTATGGCGGCGATGAAACTACCGTTACAGCAATCTGCAAGAATGGGAAGAAGTTCAAAAGGGGCAGCGTAATACAGGGTGAAACTTATCATGGTCGAATTCAAAATGGCAGCCATTAAAATACCACTTGGAGAAAGTATGCTGCTGCCAAAAAAAAAATGCGGTTTCCAAAAAAGTTAAAGCAATTATTATTTTACTTTTTTTAATTCGGTCGAATCGGTATTGAAACCTTCGTTTATCATCCCAGCCTTGCGTCATTTTTAACTGGATAAAGTTCGTGACTTCCCAATGGGGCCACAATCTACGAAGATTCGGCCCTCTGTAATGTAGGCCTAAAAGCCTACACCAGCAGTAACTACATTTGTGGAACATAATATATCTCGGAGCAATAGTAATTGAGATAATGCAAACGCTCCCATCGGAGTTTTATGAGCTGTAGGTGCACAGGTTTATTCATGCATCCATGTGCCAAACGTCACACATATAGTTGCCCGAGAAATCAGGAGAAATCGGCTGGAGTTCCACTTGGCAAATGTAATCATTTCATGGTCAGTGCCCCGGAACTAAATGACTGCAGATCTTTGGAGGTTTTAAAAGCTGTGGGTTTTTCGCATTTCTGAGAAATCTGATATTTCAAATTTCAGATGAAGCTTCAAACTGTACTTCCTGGTGTTGATTTGGGCCACTTTGGGGGAAGCATGGTGGAACGAGACATGTTCACCGGGAGAAGACAATGCGATAACACCGTTCAACTGTCAATGGAGGCAAGTTGAAATTTCCATGGTGATCTTTCCTCAAGAGTTTTTCTGGTGATTTCCCATGTTTCGGTAACCAACGCAACGTAAGATCACAAATACATATTATTGTTCATTTTACCAGTTTTAGACTTGTTCATTAATATTATCGCCCGGGTGGCTCGAAGTATTCACTCCTACATTGCACTCGTTGACTTAAAATCAGACAAAGGATATATTTCTTAATATTTCTGAGTTTTCGCTGTAACAATAATATATTGATCTGTCTATTCACTACCAACAAGATGCTGATGAGCTGCAGCTCTATCCAGTAGAACTAACATACATTTTCTTTATCAAGGGGGTTGTGTATACCATAAATACCTCATTTGATTCCTAAATCGTAAACCTGCTTTAATTCAAATGCCTTAATCTCCATTAAGCTGCACAATCAAACGTAGAAAACGGAAGTTAAAACTAAAAGTTTACTCCCCTAGGAGAGTTGTCCGCCCCTAGGAGAGCTCTCCCACTCATCCCAGAGATGTTACTATAAAAAGGCACTGCTATATCATTCTAGTCCTCTTTCTCCTGTTTGCTCTCGACAGTGCACATCTAGAAGTGTTTGACAATTGCAACTGTTGTTGTTGTTGTTTCGCTGGTTATATCCTTTACCAAGTGTGACTTGTGTTCTTTATTTTTGGATTTCTTATTGCAATAGTATGTCTGAGGTTCTGACTACTATTCCTTGTCGTACGTGTGGGCAGATTTTGTCCCCTTTGGACGCCCACACGGCTTGTTTTTGTTGTAAAGAGTTGTGTTATCGGGCGACCACGTGCGCCGTATGTGTGTTATGGGACGCTTCGACTTGGAGGAATTATGCCCAAGCTCGACGTGCTTACCTTTTACATGCGTGTGATAACCCGTCTATTTCGGAGGTCGACAGACGGGTATTGGAAATTTCCCTGGTCAATGATATGAATGTATTGAGGTTCTCGACCGAGTTGGCTTGGATTTATCTCAGAGTATTCAAGGTCCAGTTTCACCCGCGTCGGTATTTATTCCCCCCACTGGCACTATTCTACAGGGAGATAATTCTCGGCTGTTTGACAGCTTGACCTGTACCGGTGCTGCATTGTCTGGGATCTCTGCCAAACCCGTTTCATTGTCCGGCTTAACAAAGACCAAGTTGGTCTTGCCGATGCATTCCATTGTCTCCGTCAGACAAAAGAATTCTTTGCCACATGTTATTTCGCCTTTCTATCGGTTTACCACATGTTTCTTCTAAAAAGAAGAAAGCAAATAAACATCGTCGTGTGTCAATTTCTCCGTTGCGGGTTATATCTAAACATAGTTTATTTAATCCGTTTCTCGATCTATGGAGGTTGTCGGGGCGAATGTTGGACTCGCTTGAGTCAGCCACGTGTTAGTGTCTTCGGACGTTCGTCGCTAAAATTATTTTGCTTGTCGGAGATTTGAAATTTTAGACTTGATTTTTCTATATCTTGAAATGATCGTCTGACGATGTTTTCTAAAAGTATTTATGAAATCTCATGCTTAACTAATAACACAGTCCTGCATTAGGGCAGTGTGTATTCAATTTGCGTCTCCACACAAACAATGAGTTTCGGCCCGCTGTGTTTGATGTGGGCTTTTATTGGCTCTCACCATTCCGTTTTGTTTGTCGGTCAGTATGTGAGCCTATTGTAATCTGTGCTATAAACGAACAGGTTTTTGTTTCGTTGATTCACGATTTTATCCATTGATTTGTTGTTTAAATCTTTACGAGTATTGTAAATACTATCCTCGTTCTGACGCGGGAGGTTTTTCCCCGCCGGGGAAATCCGATTCTTTATTAGCAGTCCGTCAATGTTCCATGTTGTTGTTGTATCTTTTGTTCGGACTTGCAGTTTTTGGTAGTTTTTTTCACCTTCATGCATTCAATTCTTTGGTCCTACCAAAAAGGTAATTCTCTTGTTATATCAAGTATTATTATGTGATTTTCATATCCTGTGTTCAAGAGAGAACTTACAGAGGTTTTATCTGTCTTTCATGTTTACGTGATTGTTGCATTTGTGTACGCAACCACAATTCAACCCTATTTACTACGACCATTTGTTGCATTTTAATGAGCTTCTGTACTGATCTCTTTATGTAATTGAGGGTGTGTCGAACAACAAAGAGATCACGTGTTGGTTTATCGTGAGTGAGTAAACCTATTCACCTATTGTTTATTGTGAAAGTGTGCTATTCTTTGAAACACAAAATTCTGTTATTTGCATTGTGATTTGTTTGTTTCTCACCAAGTTGGTCCCATCTGTATACTGTATTACGCTTATAATTCAGATGGAGTTGAGCATTATTTTTTATTTTCTTCTCTCTGAGAAAATTTAAAATTGTTGGCGTGAGGGTGAGTGTATTTCTCCGGAAAATCTTTAGAAATACTCTCGTTCGACGATATGGAATGACACGCAAATTGGTGAAGAAGTCTTGATTACCGGTACAGTCTACAAGAACATCATACTGTTCTTTAGTAATGTACTTACCGTTTCTGCTTCTCGACAACTTGTTCGTGCTAGGTCATTTCAAATTCTAAATGTTTAATAACCTTACCTTCCTGCCGACGAGAGACTTTAAATGTATTTCCTCTCTTCGGGAATTTTAAATTTCTTTGAGGATATTTCTCGCTTACGTTGAAATCTCTTTGTTCTGGATGTCGGTGGTGTGACTATTTTTGGGTTATAAATAGTAACATTGTTTGTAAATGTGAATATTCTCTCCATATAAATCTCCAGTACTGCTTTTCATGTACAGGAGACAAATTACATCGGGGGAGGTCATAATGTAATCATGTTCACTATCACAGTATTCATGTTCACTGACACAAAGATCCATAATACCAGTTAGCCCATTCAGCTTACGTGTGATTAGCGCCAGGAACATTTAATGTGTTCTTCTCTACTGCGTTTCTATTTTCTAAAAGAAGGAAAATAATTACAATCGAATTCGGGGTTTCTGTGTTGCAACTTTTTTTTTTCTCGCTTCGCACCTTTACGAGGTTACATTACGTCGTCTCGTTGTCCTCGTACACCTGTACGTCGTTTCTCGCCGTTACGTCGTGTACTTTTATAAGTTTGTATCCTGCTCTATTATGAGCATGTATGTACATTATGTTGCGAATGCGGAAATCACTACGTTGTTTATCACACACAACGTTTCTCTCATTTGTCCACGTTCCGGTACGCCATAACGCCGTGTTTCACGTCATTGCTTCATTTGCGAGATGTATATTTTATATCCATTCATCTTCGTTTTTTTCGGCACTTCCTTCGATGCTCCATCGTCGGTCGTCGGCGGGAGTGGAAGTCCGTCGGTTTAGCGTCATCCTTCCATTTGTATCAGTTCCTCTCGGGTTTTTCACATGGTGATTTACTTAGGTGCGTCGTTGCACTACGAAGAGAGTTTTTGTTCAAGCATTTTTGATTCCGGTTTTGTGTTGAGATAACAAAATTGTGTTGGAATCAACAGTATTTGGTCTAATACTGTTATATGGAAAATGGATAGGTCTTTGGATTATGGACGTGGATAGTGATGGTCGTCGCCTGGATTGTGAATGACGGTCTAGACTCTTGTAATTGAATTCAGCACAGTTTTGTGTTGATTTTTGTTTAACTCAGAACCATGTTGACTTTAACACACAACATTTTGTGTTGAGATCCGTTTACCTTAGGATTGTGCTTAAACGACACAATGGTTGTTCGTGGTGTACTTGGGGGACAGTTTTTCGACTTTCTCCATCAAGTACTTTATTCCCGTATAGACGGTTGCACCAGTTGTTAGACTTTGACATTATGGTTCTGTCATCATCTTAGGGCTTTTCATTTCTATGCAGGACCTTACTCACTACGTTCGTTTTTGTTACGGGTTCGGTCTCTGCAGCGGATTTATTTGTCCTGGTGCCGAGGACGTTATGCCGATCCCGACTCTGTCTCTATTTCCCTCGTTGCTGACTTCCTCCTTCATCTTCACCGGGATAGGAAGTTTCATATTAGCTCCATTGTAGGGTATGGATCTGCTCTGGCTAGGGTGTTTCGTCTTACCTCTGGTACCGACATTAGCCTTAACGATTATATTTCTGCGCTTATTCGCGCCTTCGCCTTACAGTCGCGACGTACTCGCCTACTGTTACCGAAATGGGATATCGGTGTGGTTCTGTGTGCTTTGATTCGTCCGCCCTTTGAACCCTTTCTATCCGCTTCTCTAAAGCTGTGTCCTACAAGGCGGCTTTTCTGGCGGCTTTTGCTTTGGCGTCTAGAGTGTCTAAACTTTTTCCTTTCGTTCCGTTCCGGAGTTTATCGCCAAAATGAGTCTGTTCGCTTAGGTCCGTGCGCTCAACGGTCGTACTCTATCCCTGCGTTTTCGGACTTCGTACATGGGCTCGAAGACGACTCTTTGTTATGCCCTGTTCGAGCCATTCGCCACTATCTTACTCGTACCGATTCCGTTCGCGGCTCTCGGCGCCTGTTATTTCTGTCGTTTTCGCCCGTCTGCAATGCATGACATTACGAAAAATACCATTGACGCGTGGTTGAAGAAGACCATAAAATGGTCTTATCAATTGGCCATTGACGCCTCCCCGCTACTGTATACTGCTTCTTCCCATGAGATTCGTGCCATCGCTACACATGGCCTTGATGGAAGAACTTGTCCCTCCATGACTTTGTCCAGTCTTGTGCCTGGACAGCAAACTCCACGTTCACAAATTTCTATCTGTGAGATATGTCGGTGCAATCAGATAGTGTGACCACGCTCGGGCCACTGGTGGCTACCCAGCACGTGGTAAGTAATTTCAGAAAAGAGGGGGGGGGGTGCAAAATTGTCACCATTGCAGCAAGGCAGCCATCTTGCTGTATCATCTCATCTCATCTCTCAATTATATCATGTGTCCACATTCAATATGATCATCTATGAAGGAAGAAATAAGTCAGATAGACGACCATGGGCTCTCTAATCATCAATCTAAGAGGCCTGACACTATGGTGAATTTAATCTTTACCTTAACTGCGGTTTTGCTTGTGTCTTTCAGGTTGTATCTGACTTCCTTCTACATGATCTCACCTGCGTCACCTACGCTCAACTCACAAGACAAAGAACTGACACTTGTGAGTATTATTATTAATGTTTTGTTTCAGGTTGCCAGTGTCAGCAACAGCGAATAAAGTACAGAGAGTTGACAGTTGCGTAGAGTTGGCTCAGGGAACACACGCAGTCGACTCCTAGGCATCCCACAAGACCTACTCAGCTTCAAGAAACAAGTTGAGAAGTTGGCGTAAGACGGCTTGTGGACTGAGAATGGTGTGGCTTGGCGCCCTCTAAGCCCGGACAGTTTACACTTCACCCGACCTTAAAGGTACAGCCAAGTTTCTGCATGTACGTGCTAAAGTCGGCATTGCCCTAATCGGCATACAATACCTGCCAAGAAGACCTAGCAGCCCTAGGGGCAGAGGATTCTGACATCTTGGTAGAAGTTGCATACCACACCACGAGCACAGCTACATGGATGGAGACATTCAAGATAAGTACTACTGTTTCTTATCCATGATTTAACCTTTTACGTCTCTGACCAGGGTTTCACTTGTTCACTGTTGATGTCTCATGTTTATGCCCATGTCTGTGTCATCCCTCCTACATGGAGGAAGACACTCAAAAGATAAGTTAGATAAGTATCTTCTATTACTACTCCATAATTACCCTCTGCATTACCGACCAGGGTTCTTTTGTTGAGATTCTTTGTCATGCCTGTGATCATTTTTAGATAGAGGCTGAGACGGCCGTGTGGTCTGGTCCGTTTGCTGTTTCTGCTGGCGATTTGGTATCGAACTCTGAGGAAGTGGATTCGTGTCTCGCACAGTCTGACCTTTTTCCAGCACTAGTAATTGTACCTTACTGAGAGACTGTTATCTTAAAAATAATTGGATATAAATGTTATCTTAAAAATTATTGGATATAAATGTTATCTACTCAGTAGTAATAGGTCAGTTTGGCAGCCGCTATCTCTCAAGTCATCATTTTAGACCTGACACAATTCTGACTTTTAATCTTTGACTTTACTGCAGTTTTGCTTGTCATTTCAGTTTGAACTGACTTCCTCCCAGATGATCTCAGCTGGGTCACCTACGCTCATCTCACAAGCAGTGTCTCCACAGTCGAATAAAGT